>JAMKCH010034266.1:0-19045 GCA_023653785.1 Ophioderma brevispina
GTTGTTATTTTTGTGTAAAATATATCTCTCTTCTTCCAATGCCTAGACTATCATTTTGAAGAGGCAAATTGAGAAATTTTTTTTGGTTGAAAATGGGCCGTGCCACTTTAAGCTATTCCGCAAATTTTAAAATATTTTGATTTTGACTCTTAACAAAATCTTAAACTTTTGATGAACTAAAATAAACCTTGATGATTGGCTAGTTACAATTTAGGAAAAAAAACCTCTTTAAATTGCCATATGTACATATCAGGGTGTTACCGATGCATTGTCACATGTATGTTTTATTCATGTAACAGGATAACACGATTGGTCAATACATAAGTCATAATGGCTATTCATACAAATTGGTTTCCTGAAATCAGGCAATTTTAAGGCTGAATTGATATATAATTTAGTTAATTTTTGTGATTAATAGTTTCTAGAAATTTAGGATAAACACTAATGGGGTTCATTCATGGGATTTTAGTAGGAATGTAATGTTATTTATAACCATACCTTTTTGCACAATCATCCCAAAATCCTATGAATGAACCCTCATTAATAGTAAGCTACCTCTTTTTGCACTTTTCAAAATTACAATAATTCATGGTCCTCTGTTTTATTAATATCATCAATACTAAAGTTATAAAAATCATATCTTGCCAATATTAAATTTCAAGTCAATGTTCAACAACAAATAAAAATGTGTTTCATAAGTCATGCAATCCACTCATTAGTTTACTGCTCTGCTCATAGCCAAAAAAAATGTTTTGATTGTTCCATAGCTGACTGTTTAGAGTTTGGGTCGGCTCGGATCGGAGACAAAACTTTTTTTTTTTCTTTTTTTTTTAATGTCATAGCACACACTTTAATTGAAACATGTTTGTTTGTATTAATAAGTTAATCAACACTAAAAATTCAAGTTTGCTTCTTACTCAAAATTCTCTTTGTTAACATTATGAAACCCAACTAACATGCTTAAGAAAGTGTTTAACATCATCTTTTTTACATTTCAGAAAGTCAAAATTGAAAAAAAAAAAAAAACTTTTTTGGCATTTTCCAAAATAGGGTCGGGAATTCTTTTTTGCACAGTAAAAGGAAAAACACAACTTTTTTAAAAAAAATTTCCCGATTTCCAAAATTAGGTCGGTCGGATGAGGACAATCAAACAATTTTTTTTTGCCTATAGCCCGTTGTTTTAAAAAAACAGCTTTCTCTAATCAAGTGAGCCTCCCAGGGTATTCTGAGTAAAGAGAGTAATCTCACATAGTGGGGATAATCTGAGTGTGGTTTTAAAAAACAAAATTTGCAACAAACCCATTTACTCAGTGATGCCTTGTAAATGTTTAAGATTTCATGAGTGTGGGGTAGGGGAAGCACTGACTTAGCATCATTTAGTGGGCATTCGAAGTTTTCAATTAAACCTACTCTGTCGTGTGATGATGCAGGTGTTTGCAACAGTACTTACCATCTGTATGATGCAGGGTCTAGTTATAAATCGTGATATTAACATTGTATGATGTAGGACCATATAAATAGCTGGCAGTTTGGTTTATGCGGGAAAAAAAAAAAAAACATGGAATTAGGACTGTTGACAACTGTTGTGCTGTGAATCTATTTGTAATCATAAATCTACTGTTATTAAGTAATAAGCTTATTGCCTTTGCAGTGTCTTCCACCATCATCTTAGTTTTGTTTATTTCTGCCATCTGTATTATTGATGGTGATGTCACCATATCATCATCAGCGTCATCATCGTCATCATTGGTGTCAATCGTCATCCACATCTCACACATACAAAACTTCTATGAAACTCAATTCAATTATATACATCTAAATGTGCCAGTTACTAGTTTTGGGAATTACTTCAATATTCTTGATTTTGGTTTGAGTGGAGAAGATGTGTGACTGACGGGGTGACTAACCTTGAAAATATACTATTTATTTTAAAAGAAAGGACCCAGAAAATGAGACTAAAAGTCTACTACCAGACTGGAAATTGAAACAATTTGTCAGCTAAGTTTGCAAAAATTTGGAAAATGTTCTTTCATAACAATGAAAAAGGGCATTGTTTGACGATTCATTTGAGAAAAAATACCAGTTTAGTTAATTTGTGATCATAGACTATACCAAGGCCAGAAAATGCTACCGTCTCACCCACACAACCCTAGTGTACCCATGAACCCATTCACTGTGGTTGTCAAACTAAACAATACATAATTACATGTACATATTGTTGGATATAGTAAAAAGCATTCAAGCGGACCATTGAATTTTTAGATTGTATGTCTGATGTGTCAACATGTCTATAATGTAGCTAATTGACCATTGAGGGGTACTCCATATGAGAGAGACATCCATGGGCCTTTGGTTAGGTATTGCATTGGTTGCTGAGAGGTCACCCTGGTTTCAAGTCCACTACAAGCCTCCCAAGTAGGCAAAAAAACATTGACCCATACGAGGGCATCTCAACCCGTCCATGCTACCATGTTCTGTTCCTTGTACCTATAAACAATGCCAGAACCAATCAAATAATTACTGTCTGTC
The DNA here is from genome assembly GCA_023653785.1 of Ophioderma brevispina. NCBI lineage: Eukaryota > Metazoa > Echinodermata > Ophiuroidea > Amphilepidida > Ophiodermatidae > Ophioderma > Ophioderma brevispina. The sequence continues at coordinate 2,530 of JAMKCH010034266.1, forward strand.
CATGTGTTTGTTTGTTGATTGTCTATCATTTAAGTATTTATTATGGGCTAGTTCTCTAGCTGTTCAACCCATTCAGGATGGGGTATATTAGGTCATCTAGGGTCATTTGAAGTCATTTGGAAAAATGCCTAAAATGATTTTGTGCCAGAGAAATAATAGGCATTCACCAAAATTGCCCAAATTGTAGGTCAAGGTCATTTGAGGTTCGGCTCGATTCATGGGGTTTTCTTGCTTATCTGTTGCTGATGAAATGGGTCTTGAGGGGGTTGCCAGATAGAATGGAGATGAGATTTGAGGGGTTCATATGAGTTATTGATGAAAAGTAACCTTATACCCATTGGGTTGTCACCTGCAAAAAATAATACATCCAAATTCTGTCTGTCCGTTGTGTGTGACATGTGTGTGTGTGTGATGTGTGTGTGTGTTTTTTTTAACCCTTTTTCAAATTGTTATTCATTGGACCCCTTAACTCAATTGCCACCAAACTCAGTCATGGGTTTGTTGTACCATCGAGGACATCCATGTCAGGTAGGTTTAAAGGTCACATTTACCAAAGGTAATAAGAGGTCAACTTGTTTCAGAGGAGTGAAGGAACTGTGGATCTGGAAAAGCAGGAGACACTAGTGGTTTGAGATCTGCCTTGTTTTATTTAACACTTGGTCAACAGTTCTGGATTCTGACCTATTTTCTTATTGGAAAGGTATACAGGATGGATGCCAGTGCCTTCCTTTGAATTTTCTCTTAAAATAGGACCCCGGACACACTAGCAAAATCTCCTATTCGACTAAGAATTAAGAGCATTAAAAATCTGACCAAGAATAGTGTGTACGATCTTCCCTTATTCAAACAGAAGTAAATTTAATTCAACAAAGCAATCAGTTCTTTCACTAAGGGATGGTTATTTCGATTAAGTGATTCAGTAGTGTGTACGCACGCTTCGTCGAAATTAAGAAGTGAGGTGTTGTTGGTTACATACTGTACGGGCCCCAGAATTACATGATTTATTTCACTTTGCGTAAGATTTTAAGTCATAAAATTAGAACAGAACAATATTGTAAATTAATCTAAGTAACATGAACATAAAATAAACCTGGTTTGTGTGCATAAACTGGTGGGTTGCCAAAGCATTAGAATCAACAGAACAGTGGCGAATGTTCTGGAGTTACTGAGTCTAGGAGATTCAGACTAGCCTAGCCAAGGTAATAGGAGTCTGACCATAGGTTGGCGCCACTGCTGTATATTACAGAGTCAGTGAGTAGCTGCTATGAATCCCAAATCTATACTGTAACAAGTACATGGGAATGGTAGAGGCATTTCAAGACTTATGATGTAATGGACTATATTTGTACATGAATCAATAGCGAGGACCTGATCCTACTAGAATTGTTTGAGAGGCTATATAAAAGCCCATGGTGAGAGAAGATGAGAGAGAGAGAGAAGTATTACAACATCGTGCTCCAAGTTATTAGCGGTTTCCAAGTATAGTTGGACAGTGACAGTAACACAGTCCCAGTACAAGGTCTTCCTATAGTGACATTGTCATAGAGTCTCAGCTCCAGCAGTTTTGTCCGACTGTTGTAGCCGTCTTCGGTTTTTGTAGTCGTGGCCTCTGAGTTATCCAAGGATAAACAGCTACAGCACTTTTTACGTTTAATTTAGTCGACCTCAGCTTCGGGGTTCATTAGGAGTGGTTTCTTCAGTAGGGACAAGTCGTCCGTGGACAAGTCCCACTATTGGAAATTGCAGTTTCGCTGGAATATTCGCCAGGATTCTTTGCAAGTTCGGCATCCTAATTGTAATCTCGCTGCAGCCGCGTCGCGGCATACCCAGGTTGTTGTACGTTTAGTAGTTCATTAATTAACAACTTTATTAGAGATTAATCCTTTGATTATTGTATACCTAATTGATGTTTCGATTGAGATTTGATTTAGACACACAATTAAAATATCCTTGTTTTAAAATTAGTAATCCAGTTCGCAGTGTATTGTCTAGTTATTCGGGAGTTTGAATCCGTAGTTTTGAGGTGTTTTGGGCCTTGGTCAAGGTGACCGTAACACTACCAATGCCCATATTTTCTAGTAAGCACACTGTTTCAATCTTGTGTTAGTTTTCTGCTAGTGGGTGTACGCAATTGGTATCTTGATATGTATAGTGTGTGTCCACACGCTTAATTAACTATCATTATTCAAGATTTACTAATCTTCGTTGAAATAGGCAATTTTGCAGTGTGTAACGTTGTCTAGTATGCTTCTGTCTTATTACTAAGTTAATGTAATTCTTTAGTGTTTGAAAATAAAGTATTGTCAAGTTTGTTTGTTAGCAAGTTTTTTTTTAACGTCATGTACATCTAGTGAATATTGATTGTATTTTTTATGATTGTGCATCGCCTCCATGCTTTGTTGGTGTACATTGGTTATTGAAAGTTCAAATAAATATCCTCATTGATCGTGATCTGATACATTACAGGTCCATGGCTGGCCTGATTGCTAACTCCCTCTTTCTTGAACCCAGATTAAACCGGAAGGGATCAAAATTTTGTTATCTAAAGAATTGCGTATTTTGTTTTTCATTTCCCCCATGAAATCTTAAGGCTAAAATTTTGGTTTTTGGATGTTATAAAGCAACATTGTGCACACGTTGCTCCACCAAACCCGATTTTAAATGTCGGTACAAAACTTTACCGATGGGTGTTTGGGGTAAGGTCATTCTTTGAAGACAAAAACTCCCTTATTAAAATTGGGTCATCCCCTCTAATATCAGCAAGTTTAACGTATAAGTCATACAATTGCCAATTATGATTCGTAGGTCACGCATATTGGAGCAGTTAATGGAAAAAGTTCCATATGTTCCCCCCTCAATATATTTACATGATACAAATTTTTCCATTTTGGCCTTAGTAATCAAACACGGAATAAATAGCCAAACTTACATGGTTTTGTCATGTAAATCTATGAGGGGGGGGGACATATGGGACTCTTACCCATTTGATTACAGCCTTACATGGTAATTATAATTGGTCATGCATATAAGGCCAAAAAAAAAACAAGTTTGTCTCAGAAGAAATGTGAAAAATTGCTAATTGCGAATGCGTTTTTTTTTTTGTTTTTAAAAAATGCTAATCAGCGTGTTTTTCTTTTTGTGTCGTCTGCCCTAATGCAGGAAACACTAGGGACACTTTGTTCCCCTGTAGTATGGTTGTTGATGTCTGTTGTTGTTTGATGATGTCTGTTGATGATGTGAAAAGGTTAACATTTTTGTAGATCTCATAATTTCATGGATTTAAACCAATCTTCAGTCATAGGTGCAACATTGCATCCCCCATTTGTTGATGAGGTCAAAGGTCAAATACTGAGGTCAAATGTCATGTGAGGTCAATTGTAAAATAGGTTGAATGTTAAATTGACCTCATGTTAAAAGTTAAGTTCAATTGGAACCCAACTTTGAGTCATAGTGCAACTGTGATCCCTCAATTGTGTTGATGATGTCAAAGGTCAATACCAATGTCAAAGGTCATGTGAGGTCAAGTTGTAAAAATAGGCGAATACGGAAAATGGACATCATGTGAAAAGTTGGAGTTACAATGAACCAAACTTGCGTTATGGAGAGTTCACTGAAACCCTCATTTGTTATGAGGGTCAAATGATTCACATATCGGTCAAAGTGATGTAGGCTATATCATTTCACCCAAAACCGCGACGGCAGGCACACAAGCGGTCCGAGGACCGATTTGTATTGTTTTACAAATGCATCCTTTTCCCCATTTTTTTTAAATTTTTTTTTGGCCAAATAAGTTCATTTTTTTATGAATTTTTACAAAAAAAAATTTAAAGTGGTAAATAGAAAAAAAAAATTATGCCTGGTCAAAAGCCAATTTTAAACAAATGCGGTCTTCTAGACAAAATTTTTTTTCTTGGCCTAAAACGCGAAAGTTGGGAGTTCTGTTTTGAAGATTATGATGCTAGTGAATCAATTCACCTAGCATCAGATCTTCACAGAAATCCTAAAATTGCCTGGTCTGTTAGGCTGCACCCATCTGGCCCTATGGGGGTGTATCATTCAGGGATGTCCTAGGGAGGTGTATCGCATCTTTGTGGTGGTGATTCTCAGAATTTGACCTTACTTGCTGATATGGTCCTTGTTCGTTGGTAGTTCTTTGTAAGAATACTTATGGTTATAGTAGTTTTATTATAAATCTCCAATTATAATCCAACATAGGAAAAAAACTAACACAAAATTGCCCTCTGCAAACAGATATTTTAAAACAATGCATCAAGCTTGTTTTGTTTATTTAATTCCAGGCAAAGGAAGTTAGATTGATGAAATATGGGCTACCCGGACCAGGCTATACATCACTTATCAGAGCTCATTGACAATAGACCCGATTTGATCGGCGCCTACCATGCCCGTGGAGCCGCACTAGCTAAGAAAGAAGGCATTAAAGGTGAGTTGGGAAGAAAGAGCACATGACTGTACTATACTAAAGTATTATTTTGTTCCTTCAAGGACACAGGTCCTTGATGTTAAGTATTGTGAAACTGGTAAGTTGACTATGAGATTGATTATTTTGATGTTCAGGGTAGTAAGGGATGAGTGCCTGTGTCCCAACTGCAAGGTTTTAATAAAATGCTCCATGCTAGAGTGAATTGTTTCATGGGCCCGGATTGCTAGAGTGAATTGTTCATTGGCACCGGTGTAGAGGGATTGTTTCATGGGCCCGGGTGCGCTTAGAAGTTGAAGTGTTTCATTGTCCGGATGCTTAGAGTGAATTGTTTCATTGGCCGGTGCTAGAGTGAATGTTTCAGTGGCCCGAATGCTAGAGTGAATTGGTCCATTGGCCTGGATGCTACCCGTATGTGATTTGTTTCATTGGCGCCGGGTCTAAGTGGTGAATTGTTTCATGGCCCGGTGCTAGAGTGATTTTGGTTTCATTGGCCCGGTTGCTGATTGAAGGTTTCTTGGTCCGGATGCTAGCGTGATATTGTTTCATTGGCCCGGGTGCTAGAGTGAATGTGTTTCATTGGCCCAATGCTAAGTGAATTGTTTCATTGGCCTGGATTGCTAGAGTGAGTTTGTTTCTTGGCCCGGTGGGGCTAGAGTGAAATTGGTTTATTGGCCGGATGCTAGGTGATTGTTTTTCCATTGTTCCGGATGACTAGAGTGAATTGCTTTCTTTGGCCTGGATGCTGAGCGAATTGTTTCATTGGCCCGAATGTTAGAGTGCATTGTTTCATTGGCCAGGGAGGCTTAGAGTGAATTTGTTTATGCGTCCGGATGCTAGAGTGACTTGTTTCTTTGGCCCGGATGCTAGAGTGAATTGTTCATGGCCCGAAATGCTCAGATGTGAATTGTTTCATGGTCGGGAGGCTAGAAGTGAAATGTTTATTGGTCAGGATGCTAGAGTAGAGTGAATTGGTTATTGGTCCGGATGACTAGAAGTGAATTGTTTCATTGGACCCGGAGGCTAGAGTGAATGTTTCATTGGCCCGGATGCTAGGAGTGAATTGTTCATTGGCCCGGAATGATGCTAGAGTGATTGTGTTTTCATTGGCCGGTGTAGGTGAATTGTTTCATTGGCCCGCGATGTTGCTAGAGGAATGTGTAATTGGCCCGGATGCTAGAGTGAATTGTTGTCAATTTGGCCCGGAGGGATTGCTAGAGTGAATTGTTTCATTGCCCGGATTGCTAGAGTGAAGTGTTTCATGGGACGGATGTAGAGGAATGTTTAATTGGCAGGATGACTGAGTGAATTGTTTCATTGGGGCCCGGCTGCTAGAGTGAATGTTTCATTGGCCCGATGCTAGAGTAATGTTCATTGGCCCGGATGCTTATAGAGTGAATTTTCATATGCCCGGCTTGATTGAGTGAATAGATTTATATGAGCACGGAAAAGGAATTTGCATATGTTTCTCATAATGTGGAAATATATCACCATCAACAAAAATATCCATTATAAATGTTGAGTTTAATATGGAACCAGTTGTTGGATTAGTAAAAAGCAAAAAATGTGTACTAAAATTGGCCCATGATTGGAGATGTTGTGGTTTTTAACATCAAATGGAAACATATTTGTGGGGCCTTAAGCAAGAATGGCACATTTTTGTAGACGGACCCCCAATTTCAAAAGTTTATATTTTGGCCGTTAGTTGGTAATTGTATAGCGAAATATACTGCGAACGAGGAATGCTTAAGAAAGGCGTATTTTCATAAAATAAGCGAGTTTTAATTAGAATTGGGATCCCAGATTGGATTAACGGCAGCGCTGGAAATGCTACGTTTATTGTCCGTCCAATGATGAAATAGTGCCACCTCGAGAAGAAAACCTCTAACTGACTTGCCGAACCAATAAAACCCAAACTAATGGATCAGCGTTTAGTAGACACGTACAGATGGCGCAGTCCTGACTATTTCACATTGGAAGGCGTTTCCAGCAGCCGTTGAATTATATCGGGATCCCCGATAATATATTCTATACAAAATTCCTAGTTTGTTGCACACACCACATTTTCGAGCTTAACCATTCACAGGTAAGTTTTTTACTAGCCAGACCATGCAACGTGTTAAAAAATCTCAATTTTGAAAAATGGGGGCGCTCTTAAAACAACTGTGCTCAGATGCTTTAATAGGGGGTTGACCCGAAACAGTGTATTTTTCCTATGTTTTCCACCCACATAAGCATATCACTAAGCTTCAATTCACACTATCATTTTTGCAATCATTCTCCTATGGGACACAAATGATAATGGCATCCACATGGTGAACTGGAAAAGTGTTGGTTTGGCAAAAAGGGACAGTAGTGAATTGGGAAAATGAAGGGTTGGACTGTTCTCCTCTAGGATTAAAAATATGATGGTGGAGTAGGACATAGCTCTAGTCTGTTCTGGTAGGGAAACTGATGGCATTTCAGTGCACTGCCCTAGATTGGCCAATTGCTGGAATGTCTTGGCTTTTAATACAGGAATGGTATGATATTATGGGGTTGGTATGTTGTTGACTTGTTGTTCACCTGCTCAGTTAAACTTTTTCTATCCTGGTTTGTAGACCTATAGAAATCATGGCCACACAGAAATCATGAGGCAGGGCATGGAATCTTGCCCAAAAATTTCTATTCTTTGAATCCATGTTTTGAAGGGGGTTTGACCCATGTATTTAGTTTAGTTTAAATCTTCCTCGCTTTATGCCCAATGCTATCCCAATATTAGCAGCAATTTAAAACAATCAATTCCACATCTATAATCCATGATAGTTGTAGTGTAGCATACATTTATAACAAGAAAATCTAATATAAGTGGGAGTTCATAAGCATGATAAGTAGACCCCTGTTCCTATTATGTTCCCAAAGTGGGGGGAATAATGACCTGTGTAAGTTAATGAAGGAGGTCACGAAAATGGAAGGAAGAAAAACTGACAGTGTGATTTGCTTGGTATCATTCCTGTCTAACTTGTCAGTTTTGCGCAAAACTGAAGGCCAAAAATGATAGTGTGAATTGAGCTAAGCATCTGATACAAAAATTTGAGGTGAAATGGTACAGCTGTTGGTGAGTAGAATGCTGGGGTTGTTAAAACTTTAACACAAAGTCAGTGTCACGCTTGTCATTGTTTATTCCTGGTGTTGTGAATGTAGGAATTTGTTAACACTGCTCTGTGTTGCTTGCACTTTTAATATGTATTTTGGTGATCTATCAGAAATGTAGAGGTAAGCGTTACAATAGGCAAAACCATAATAAATCAAACTTTTCTTAAAAATGTTCAGACATTACAAAATATAGTGTCAATTCGGTAATGGCAGTGTTAAAAGTAATTAACATTTACATAGGTAGTGTAAAATTAACACAAGCAGTTTCATTATCGTACATTGTAACGCCAAACTTTGTGGTACTATAACAATAACATGGTGTATTTAACACCAACATGGTGAGAAATCTAACACCATTGGGTGCAGTCCCCTATTGATTCCATGAGGGTGTTAAAATTAACATCCATGATGTTAAAGTTAACACCACGGTTTGCAGTTTGTAGAAGTGAATGAAAGGTGCGCTAATGCATCAAGACATTGTATGTTAATAAATGTGGTATATACCACATTTATAGACATTTTTTTCATATAACATCAAAAGAAGCAATTTCCAGGGCCCAAAATTTCAATGGATAATGAAAAAATATGAACTTTCTTCTGATACAAACATCTCAAGTTTGGGGGAGTAAAGTGGGGGGGACAAGGTTATCAATTGGGTAACCCACCTTAAGGGTGAGATGTAGTTTTCATGTAGCTAATTAATCATGGTCTGAACATATATACACTTGTGCTTAAAAAGCTAAAGAATTGAGATAGGTGATCATTTGTTTCTGGAAAACTACTCGCTCTTTTAATATTTGAAAGTATACCACCCAACACAGGAAACAATCTAGCAGCTTTGTTTTTAATCAGCTATATTCTTCAGACCCAGCAATCCTCTTGCAATGTAAATTCATGTTGGTGCCATTTTACTGTCAGGACAATGCATGCAGCACCTATGGTAACAAAGTCTCTTATCAAATTTCTAATGACCAGATTTGCTCTTCAAGCCACCACACTTTGGTTTCATTGTTATGAATCATTTCTGTGTAGTTCCTGTTGATTATTGGTTCTGTGCACTTAGTTTTAAATGTAGTTTTCAATGAAACGGCTAGTGTACTTGATGCATTTAAAACAGATTTCAGAAAAATAGGCACCAATTTTTGAATAAAAAAGATACAGGTTGGGATAATACGGGTTCCAAGCCTAAAAACAATTATATTCGTTCCGGTAGTAACAAGAAAATAAACCCATTTTCTCAACTGAAAGTGCAACAAGAGAAATCAAGACATTATATTTTACGTGCATATGTAGGGTTTCATATAGATTAGATATTCAATAGATATCTTACTTTTATTTGGGTACAGAGATGGCTTTAAAAGTGAAAACAAAAAGCCGATTTATTATATACTGTATTTCAATAAAAAACATAGGGTGAATTTCCTAATGGAATTTAGAAGTTCCACCCAATTTTGTACCAAAGCAATAATTCTCAGCTTACTCCTTTCAGATGGGGATTAATGTGATTAGAAAGCGAACATCAGTGCAAAAATCAGAATATTCACATTTTTAGGGACATTCTTTTTAAGTCTCTTGTTGCATCTTTAAAGGGGACATTTTGTTGATCCTAGCATCCTCCCCTGACTTAACCTAAATAAATTGAGATTTTATATCATCCTGAACCATTTGTTCTAAACATAGGATGTGTGCTATCTTACTGGCAGATTCAATCTACTATAGAAGAAATTTTAAATTTAGTGTTTTTGTCTGTAACAGACAGGAAGTACAACAGTGGGCCTAGGGGGCACATACACCAACTTTTGCTCATGACATGAAATGCACCATCAGAATTGACTAAAACTTTTAGAAATAACACCTTTTCTGATATCTAGTGATCTTAAACAAAAAATAAATGTTATGATTCACGAAATACACCTTTAAAACACTTGGGTGCATGCAAGCCATTGGTTGTGAAAGATAGTGATATTTTCCACAAGAAAGGAAGCCAAACTTTGGGGATGTACAGTGGCGTGATTTTGCTGTGTCAGCAATGGAGGAGGTAGCCGGTAGTAGTTCTAGATGTGTTGTAGGCCGTCTATTACCATGTGGAAATTTGGATTAGAGAAAAGAATGTGTAAAAACTTGGAAATGCATGGAGAAAGAAATTCATATTTTATAATAGGGGTTGCCGATCACAGAGTGTACATCTATACAGAAATCTTTCACACAAGCATACGGTTCCACGTTTTTATTGCATTCAGAATCATGGTTTGTCATTTTGACAAAAAAAGCAAATGTGACCTGCTTCCCACGGAAGCCGGATATTGATGGATTATAAAGTATAAAATTTTTAATTGGAGCTATGGGCCAGATTTGAATGCTGATAAAACAGGATTTAAAATAATTGTATCACATGTAAACATTGAACTTCTTTTGTTCAATAAAATCAATATTTTCCTTAGAAATTCTGTGTTTTATATGGATTTTAACAATGTTTATTGAGCTCTTTCTCCTAAAGTTCTCTGCCGACTTTGTCCATGGGGGGGGGGGGAGGAGGTCGCAAATTGGATGGGTAGGACGGGCAAAATTTTTTTGTGATGTGCATTCTAAAGTTTGTGTTTGTAAATTTATTTAAAAAACAGGTTTAAGCATTCATATGTTTAAACAGAATTAAAAACTTCAGTAAATCTATTTTGAAGTTATTGAAGACAAAACAATGAGTTGACTGATGCTATCTACTGAAGTAGCAATGTGAGCAATTAGCCTTTAGTAAATACTTCAAAGAAACCTTTTTGTGCTTTGTGACAAATCGCAGGAATTTCAATATTGCCACCTCTATACATCAGGGAAAAACACCAAAGCCTTTGTCCTACTGCTAAAACTGTGCAAATGGACCAACTCTACATGCATTTAATCTGCTCATGACACATACCTAAAACCTTTGTTCAGTTGCCACGACAATAAGGTCAACCAAAGATGATTTTGCTACTTTCGTGAATTCAATAACCTATTTAATGTTTATATTCATATCTGATCTGATCGATCCAATATTTTGTTGAGGTGTTTATACAGTAAGAAATTCACTCAGACATCACCATTGATTGCAAACATTTTTACCCTCTAGCTTTAACAAGGGGCATGGAATATAAATTATCCATAGGTTGTCCAAGTACAAGTCCAGCCGGAGATATGAAGGTTTACTTATACTATTTTTTGTGGGTTTGTATTCTGTGTATGTGTGTACGTGTGATGTGTGTGTGAGGGTGAGCATGCGTGTTGTGATGGTAGTGAGTGTGATGTGACACTGCATGCTGAAGCAATGGGCTCTTGCCAGTATGCTGTAGGCTAAAAGAAATTGGGTTAATCAAAATATTTTGCCACATAACAAAATGGCAGATCCAAGTTTCGTCAGTAGTAAGCCCAATTGACCAGAAAAGCATGACTGGATAAATCTAACCTAGAGATAGGTATGCAAGACGGTCCAAATCACTGATAGTGGCTAGGCCATGGTTCTAATTAAAGTAAAAGACCTTGCCCTTGCTTTCAGTTATAGTAAGGGGTGTGTTAAGTCAGGAATTCAAAGGAACTGGTTTTGCCGTTATCTTCTTCATTATTGTTCCAGCATATTAAAAAGTATAAGTATTTGAGAAAGGAAAGGAAATGACTCAAGGAACCCAAATATGATAATATTGTTCCCCAAAATACATTATTTTGAGAAAATCATAACAAATGGTGATTTGCACTCATTTTTTGGTTCCCTATAAAAACATATGGCCATGCGTCTGAAGTGGGGCCTGTTGAGTTGTCTGCACATTTTCAAGTATTGCACATAATTTGAGCTTAAAACATCATAACTTCAAAACTATCCATGCTAGCATATGAAAGTAAACATGTTTTAAAGGAAATTGTCCAATCTTTCCCAAATATGTATCAAAATTGCAGAGGGCTAAGTATTAAGGAGGTATTTGATCAAATACTCATGAAAAAGTTAGAAAAGAAAAAAGTGGTATCTCTTTAAAGCAGCCTCTCATCAAACCCAAAGCACCTATCCATAAAACAATCATTATTTATGTTGTTAAAGAGAGGTATTTGCCCATCTAACAAGAATAGTTTGGACATGGATACCCCTATTAGAACTATTTTATGATTTTGGGAGCAACGGGGTAACAAAATTGGCATAAAAAATATCATATATTGCATTAAGTCTAAAGAGTGCTTAAACTTTGGACTTCATGCAAGTAGCTTCTCTGCTGAAGCACAATCAAGTATTGCTAAGTACATCCAATAACCATCATAAAATTGTAACATTAAGAGTGGTATGAGCCTTAAGAATAAATTGTTTTACTGTTATGACAAGTATGAATTTACAGTGTGTCGATGTGCTCAATTGGGCAGCTCACATTTTAAGCATTCAAAAAAAGTCATACGGATTAAAGCGAATAGCACCAAGTAAAATTAACTATTTAAAAAGTAAATATTTTCATGATTGAATTTATTTTCTGATAATCAACGCCTCAAAATTAACTATTGGGCAGTCCGGTAGGGGCTGACAGTGTTTCATCGTTTTGTAGAGTGCTTGTCCTCATTCCTCCACTACGGTTTTTCTGTGATTAATAGAATAATTAATTAAGAACATTTTTTTTTTTTTTTTTTTTTTTTTAATGAATATTTAAATCTTTAATTGTAGAAGAGATCATTCAAAACAGGGACAGATTCAAAAGTCTTTTACTGAGTAAAAACCCCCATTTTCACCTGTAAAATTTGCAATTGCTGTCCATTTACTCTGCATCCAGCTTGTCTAATTAATTAATGAGCTTCATTAACCGTTAGGTCTCATGTTAATTAGCAGTGAATTTAAAGGGTCAATTGAATCAGCTTAAGTTGTTAACTTATTGAATGTATGAAAGAAACAAAGAAAACAATAATGGGCTGAATAAACATTGTTCTCATTGTAGGTTATCATGTTCCCATGTAAAACTCAATCCGGCTTGTTAATTAATCCCTATTTGATTAATACTTTCTTTAGGGTCCACAACAAGATTTATGGTCTCAAATTAAAGGGCAGTAATTATCTTTAATTTTGATATATAAGTCAAATAATTAATGATTGTTTAAGATAAAGAAAACATAAGGCTGAAGCGTCATATTCTCCCATTGACTTTACATGGTACCGTGTCCCAATTCTCCGTGTCCCAATTGCTCCACCCTCCACCTTCGTTTACTTAATTAGTCATATTATATTTCTGAAGTGTGATCACGATAATTTTTTGGTATCAACTAAAAGCATAACTAAACAGGTCTTTAAAATGAGTGCTTACTGGAAGTATTCAATCCATTTAATACTGCTAATCATTACAAACATGTCAGATTTCTCTAAAATATGAAACAGCTCCACCTAGAGCAGGCCCCATTTCAAGACACATGGCCATATGCGAAATGTTTAAAATGTGCCATTGGTTTCGTTTTTGTATTCCAGAGGTCACCGTTTCTAGGGTCGGTAATTTCCCCTTTTGTTCAATTCTCACTATTTTTTCACATTATTGGCAAAATAAGGCCAATCTGTGTGTTTCAATTTGGAACACCGCAGGATTGTTCCAAGTTACATAAATCACGATTTTTAACAAAAATTAAAAACTACAAAATACCGACCTAGAGTTTGATCTGCTCTATACGATGCATTTGATTTCTTACCTTTTACTGATATGAATTTCGAGTAACTGGGACCAAAATCAGAATTATCACCGATGTGAACACAGAAAATCGCTAATATTGTCATGTTTTGCTACAAAATTAGCCTTATTCCAAACACAAGCGTTCATCTCTTATCTTTCACACTGCTTCTGCACCATGTTCACATTACTTCATCTGGATTCTTATGATCAAAATTCAACACTTTGAGGCTCAAATCGTGAAATTAAAATCTCGTTCTGTTTGCAAAGCATCTCACGTGGGCAGCCATTTTTACAAATGCTTACAAGTTACCCTGGGTATGCGTCATCGCATCGATGCATCAAGGCATTTCTGATGCGCCTACTTCGCAACCTTTGCTCGGTGCCTGCCGAATGCACAGACCGTATTGCATCATACGCGAAATGTACCCGCCCTTTTTGCCTTTCAGGCCATGGATTACTTTTTGGGTCAAAATGCATAACATAGTAAAAAGTAAAATGAAAAAATATGAGGAAAAAAAAATACATATATATAGATTTTGTTAAAATATATTTGAAGAAAAACATGTCCAATGCCAATAGAAACGTGAAAAAAAAACTAAAAACTGGCATTTGACTAAGTTCCTGACTTAACGCCCCCGTAACAAAGACCAATTGCCCTTGCTTTCAGTTATGCATCTGTACATTTCGTGATCCTAGCGCACTCATTTTTGTTGATGTTCATTGGTTGTCAAGGGATAAAAAGGTTTTTTTCCAAATTTAGATGGTTTACTTTAATATTATGGAACAATGTCCACCTTTTTTTTTCCCCCCCCCATAGGGCCCATTTGTTGTAAATTTCCTGTCTGTTACAGAATGGAAAATCAAAATTACAGATTTCTTCCAGAAGAGATCATCTGTATTTTCGTTAGACAGCACTCATATAGTCAGACGGTTCGATGATGTCAAATCTTGAATTTCTATAAACTAGCTAAAATGAGGTGGTGAGTGATGCCGTGGATAATGAAATGTCTCTTCAACCTGAAATATTATATATAATATTATCTATATATATTAATATAATATATATCCTAGAATCTGTAAGGATTTACAAAAAAAAAAGTTGAATTTATAACCAATTTTTTAATAACTTTTGATAGTTTTCTTTACCCCATATCCAGTAAATGCTGACCTAGCCAAAGATGTTCAGCCAGCCAATTCGATTGGATCTCCAGTGGTTGCTGTGGGCTGGGAAGGCGAGCAGAGGTAAGAGTCCTGGTTAAGAATTTTAGCCTCATGTATAACAAAAGGCTTTAACTAGGTACTCTCTAAATGTAAAACGAGTGAAATTTCACTCCCCAAAAGAGTGAAACTCTTGTAAACCACTCCAAAATGAGTGAAAAGAGCGAATGTCCACTCAAAAAGAGTGAAAATCACTCCAAAAAGAGTGGATTTCCACTCATTTTCGTGTTGTCCTTCGTTTCGCTCCTCAAAAGTGTTGTCCTTCATTTAACTCTTCAAACGAGTGGAAATCCACTCTTTTTGGAGTGATTTTTAATCTTTCTGAGTGGAAATTCATGTGTTGTAAGTTCAAACCACTCATTTTGGAGTGGTTTACAAGAGTTTCACTCTTTTGGGGAGTGAAATTTTCACTTGTTTACATTTAGAGAGTACATGCAAATATGCATCACATAAAGTAGCTGCTTCTTTTTTGAAAGACCACAACTAAAATCTGTCCATCATAATTTTCAAACTGAATTAGCGGAAGAAGTCCAAATATATGCCCAATATTGTTGTCATAGCAATCGTTTTGTTTAAAAGATGCTTATTTCAGGGATGTAACTTTTCCCTGAAATTTCAGGATTTCCAGATTTTGGTAATAAATAAAAAAACATTCCAGAAATTTATTTTCCTTTTTTATTTTCAAATTTCTGAGATCAAAGTGTTTATAATATAGGTAGAACTGCATCAAAAACTGAGTGTACCATTTTTTTAGAAAGTGGGTGTTGTACCCTAAAATCTTGTAAGAAAAATACATTCCCTGGAGCTTCTTTAGATGCTACGCTAAAATTTGGCCTTTCCTTCAGTTCAAATTTTGGATTTTCAGGAAATGGGATGACTCTTCTGTAACACCTCTGTTATTTTAATTTTGAAGTAACCTGCACCCACATTTTGTTTATAAGCTGATTAGTGGCTTGAAGACTGCTGCACATTATTGCCTTGCACATCCTTTTTGGTATTGCTTGAAAGGTCTCTGTCTGTCAAGTTTGATTGCATAAATGTCTTTGACTTTGTTTGGTGCTTGCAGACATAACAGTGCATGACACAATGTCAACTTTGCAAAAAGTAGCATGAGAAATGAGAGGTCAGGGGAATCAACAACAATTTAAAAGTATTACTAATGGAAAAGCAGAATATTAGGAAGGGAAAATGTTTGTCTTTTGTGAACTGCTCAAGAGTGGAAAATTATCTCATTAGTCTGTGGTTAAAATACAAACTACTGTAATATATATAATTAGATCAACAGGGAAGGTTAAACATATTTCATTTAAAAGCTCTGAGCGTGAGATGAATTGTTTCTGAGCCCATATCCAAGTGCGGAACTTGCAGGGATTGCTTTAATTCTGAGCTCTTAAATGATTTTGAACATCAGAACGAAATCAAGGTTGATTGAATCACGTGGCTGCATGAAAGATGTGTGGGTGTATGGGGAGTTTGTTGAATAGGCTTTTTGTCTCACCTGAGTATGTCTAGATAGAGACTATGAAATCACTATTTCTGTATGTATGTAAAAGTCAGTGCAATAGTGATGTGAAACATTATCTGGGAGTCTTAACGAACATGGACTCTTGTAGCCGTTCTGTTTAGTGATAATATTGTTTTAATATTCCATAAAGCTAAAGTGAGATTAAAACCATCCTCTGGCAGTCCATCCCCTCTTAATGTAGTAGATAAGAAACATGCTTTGTGATTCAGCGGTCCAGGTTCGATTCCCTGTTGGAACTCTTTTGGAAAGTAGACATTTTGCATTTTTTGAGTAGGGGAAAAACTTTTTAAGGCTAAGAAGAACACTTTGTGAGATTAGCTTAATTCTGTAGTAGTGCTGCCAGAACACAAGTTGTTGATGAAATCTCAAACAGACAAAAGTAAACACCTCCAAAGAATCTCATTACCTGGTACATTGTAATATCCCAGTAATCTTAACAGTCAGATGATGACAAATTTGTCAAAATAAGGGAATCATTGTGATGTTTTAATTTTTTTTTTCTGCAAAGAAGAATAGTCGGGGGGGGGGGGGATTTAAAAACTCTTGTGT
>JAMKCH010034267.1:0-14568 GCA_023653785.1 Ophioderma brevispina
GAGTTGTGTGGCCAAGGTCTTTTTGTTGATCAAAGAACCTGACATTGACAAACAATTAGCAATAGAGCTGTATTACTGCTAATTTACTTTTATCATGCGCACTCATTTGTATTCAAAACCTACCATATGGGCCATGCAATGTCACACAATGATTAAATATGCAATGAGGGCACACATTTCCATTCTAATTGGAAAATTCTGACTGAAGAAATTGATATCACAAATGTTACAATCTACATGCCTAGTTAAGGCTTGCTATATCAAAGAATGTATCTTTCAATTGTGATTGATATCTAGTTCTATCACATATTATCTTTGAAAGTTTCAGTAATAATGCATACCTGAACAAGAGTAATTGTTTTTGTCACAGTAAAATCACTTGGAATTCAATAACAGTCTGATGCAAGATTTACTGATGCATAAATACAAGAATGTTGTAAGTGTGATAGCCGATTTTTGGTAACAACATTTTCATCAAAGGTTCCAATTATACTGAATGGTTGACAAGTGAACTGTAAAATGGTTCCTAGAGTGACTTATAGTAATTGTTTTTGTACTGCATTGCTTGCAATGTAATAAATAAACCACAAGACAGTTAATGTGCTTTCAACTTCCTTGCATCCCTAAAAATATATATTCCTCTCACTTGAGCATGCATCAGCATGTGTCCCCCAAGGAATCATTTAAGGTCCCATGATTCATGGCAATAAGAATTTATCAACTTTTGTTATTGTTGTATTCTCAGCTTATTCTCAACATGTGTACCTGGTAAATATAACAAGAGACAGCTATTGTATTTTCAATCTCCTTGTTCATCTAACTTCACAGTTATGTATTCTTTTCTCTTGTACATGCACCAACATGTGTCCCACAAGGAATCATTCAAAGTCCACTTATTACCTCTAACACAATTTTGAAACTGGAAGTAACAGCTCATTCTATTTTATATATGCCTGAGGGTATTGCACTTTCTAAAAAGAAGTTATTTATTAAAAGGCAAATGCAGCACCAGGAAAATGGCAATTTTTGGTAATACAGAATATTACTGCTACAAAATTCATTTGTAAACTTGTGTATTTTCATGCAAAATGTGATTTACTTCTAAAGTTCTTAAACAGAAAATTTGGCTTTAATTTAGCAGGGAACTGGATAAAAGTTGGAAGTTAAGAAATGGTCTTGTCCACGTAATTTTGCGATTGTGTTGAGTAGCAAACGTCAGTTTTAGGCTTACTCGCATTACATAGCATGGGAGTTTCAGCACTAATGTGAAAAAAGAGTGGTGAGGGAGAATTTATTAGCTGGGGAACATTTATACAATATGTAAAGCTTTGCCAGGTGTTGTATTACAAAGTAATCTTAAGTATGTCATTTAATATTACCCCACTACAACTGAACATAATTCTTTAATGGATGCATTTTGTCTAATTAACATAACAATATGGACTTCTAAAGATCAGCATTAACATATAACACAGATTTCTATGTTCTTTATCTCTTTACAACTGCATGTGTGGGTAACTGTCTGAAATGTGTTCTTTATAGGTGTAATTTAAAATTGGTCCAAACTAGGGCTTTTAAATCTTAAGTTTCTTATCCTAGTAGTATGTACCACAACCACATTTGCTATTACATATGTTGAGAGCAGTGAACTGAAGGGTACATGACAAAATAGTTCTGCAAAAACAAGCAGGAAAAAAATTAAATCATTTGAAAAGTCAGATGACTTTGAAACAGAGAATGTCTATGATGCAGTTATTTCACTCTTTTTCAGCTTCCGCAAATGTAAGTTGCAATAATCCTCAATTGTCTCAATCCAGAACTTATTTGCATTAGAAATCAGAGGTGATTACTTTTCTCTCATATTAATTACATCTTCATGTTGCACACAGATAAAAAAAATCTGCAATCATAGGCAATGGAAACCACATGTCTGCCTTCCAATTCAAGCCAGAACATGTAAATTTCTATTTTTGTCCATTGTATCATCAACACAACAATACTTGCATCATTACAAGTTCTTCCTCTACTTGATAATAAGATTTCCTTTGGGGAACATTGTAAACACCTTAGTTTTTCTCATTAAGTGTAATGCTCGTGTCCAATTTTGAGGTTTAATCCAAGCCGCATTATTTTGTTCCGTTTTCAGAAATGTGGGGAGGCAAATTAAAAGGTCATGCATGAAATCTCAACAAATTGGTGTCTGATGTTTAGCATTTCCATAGGCCATAGATTAAATATAATAATGAGAATTTTAGTTTTCCGTGTGCTAAATATTTTGAAATCTTTAATGGGAAAATTAACATCAATCTTCATTATCCGTAGGGAAACCATTTTCCTTATTCACTGTCTGTTCATTTAAGGATGACTTGGAGCTTTTGTGTTTAAGAAAATATTCAACTAAGAACTAGAGATATTCACCTAAAATGCTCAATTCCAACTTTTGAGATGAATCAGTTTTCATTTGATTCAGTAAAACATTTATGTATTGTATAACATTACCATAGGATAGAACTGTGCAATGACGAAAGTCCGGATCAGCAATTTTATAACAAAGGTTGTTGTCTATATGAAGGATGTCGATTTTGGCTTAGCTATTTCACACAGTGATTAGTTTTGTGGATAGCATTGCATATTCCAAAAACATGATTTGTTAGAAAATTGAGGAGGGCCGCATCCTTGGGAAATCTCTGAGCCGGCTTTTTAAGGCTAATCATAGGTTTCCCCCTTATCAATCATCATATTGAAAGAAAAGGTGGTATGACGAAAAAGAAAATAATAAAAAAATCACCTCAAAATACATCACACTATATGCAATTCAGACAACTTTTTTGCAACCATTATCAAAACACACCCATTTTTTTTCAGGTGCTTCCACTAAAAAAAAAAATTAGATTTGGTCCCAGAGATATCACGTTATTTCAACCCTAATTTGTCCTCAGCTTGTAAAGTTACTAATCCTGTATAATTCTAATAAACAATAGCGTATAATTAAAATGTCTCTCAGAACACATTCGTCAGTGCCAGAATCTAATGCTGAAAAACTAAATCAGGCCCATGAGGTACGCTGGCAATACTTCTTTGCTTAGTAACCAGGGAAGGGTCAAAGGTCAACTTAATACTATTAGGGAGAGCTAAGCACCAGATAAACTAATTACGGATGGTTAATATCAGTTCAAGTGTAACAATTAGCTGTCCAAGCTAAAGTTTCATAGGAAATGCACACGGCTATGCCCTTATGATCTGTGTACTGCGCTGGCCCTTTATTGGTTAGGGTTGAAGATATTTTGAAGTAATGGAGTCTGTTCACCTTGTTTCAAGTTTTCCGCATACCTTCTTTTCTTGAACTTTCAGGATAAGTTTGCACAAGTGAAGTTGTCTAAAACAAAGCTGTGTAAATGACCAGGCATGTTTGACCTTATGGAAATACAGTTTTCCATTCTGAATTTAAATGATGGTCTGTTAACAACATAAAATATTTTTTTGATAATTTACATAATTTTGGCTCAATGATTAGCAGTCATTTACTTTCTGACAAATCCTCCAGGAAAATATAAAGAATTTTAAAGGAATCATGAAAAGAGGTACATTATTATCTGTTATCATATTACTCTGATTCAAGCAAACTGAACGAACCATGAAATTGGTATTTTGAAAGAACAACATACCCAAAGTTAATTCATTGATACAACATTCCTAACTGAATTTCCTATATTCATCCAAAAAATTACTTGAAAGTGTAAGATTTCAATCTTAATTGCAAATTTGAATAAAACATTTCAACTGCCTGCAACCCATACCTCTGGGAGTATTTTTATAAGTGTTTTCATAAGAACATGAATTTTGTTCTCAAGTGACCTAAGCCTTTTTTACATTCAACTGCACTAATATTTGTGCAACCTTTACATCTACTACACTATAATTTGACAATGCTATTTTTGAAATGCCCCTGGCAGTGACTTCATGTCATCTACTTTTCATAATGCAGATGCTTCATCTTTGAACTGAAGTATATTATGTTTTGAAGAAATGTTTTACAGCTTGAAATAAACATGTATGAGGAAAAAGTGGTAGTCAGGAATGCAGGTGATTTTAAAAAGATAAATTTGTATGGCATTCAAGCCTGGTAGCTTTTTAAAGCAAACAAACTAAAACAAAAATGTACATGTACAAAAAAAGCTGTCTACTGTTGTAGATAAGTGTTTGTATCCAGGCCAATTACAAATATTATGTAGGAGGCTCGGAGGAAGAAAAAGGGGAAACTGGCAGAAGCACCGAAAATTAAAGGGATGAGAAGAGATTTGCTTAAGCCAAAAACATCAACAAAATCATCAAAAATTTATTTGTGGTGTTTTTGTTTTGTACTTGCATGGATATGCGAAAACATAACCTGCAGTGGATGGCTTGCAATAGTGTGATTAAAAAACGGCAGAAGTACCTTTTATTGATTCTGTATTTCTATGTGTGTATCAAACTTCCGATTGAGATAAAAAAAAACCTGTACGGTGAAAATCCCAGATTTTTAAGCGTGACATTGTGCACCATGGTTCAATACTGTTTGACTCAAACAAAAATTATTATTGAATCTTTGTTTATTCTGTAAAGTTGTAAACACAGTCAGCTATTAGTGTAGATTTTGAGATTGCCATCATTGTATGTCTATTTACAGGAGACGGTTATGACAATTTCTGCAAAATATTTCATTTTTTTCACTGTTTGGTTGGTTTACATTCAGCAATGATATGGAATTGACACACTTATCCTGATTATTAAGTTAACAATTATTTTCGACATTTTTTCGGATTTTCTTGTAATATCGTTGCTAACCCTTTAAATAAAGATGAAAAATACACGTCTCGAACCCGGACCTATCGTCGTTTGCAGTTTGCAGTTACTGCGGAATGTTCCATTAACAATTTATTAAAAGAGAGGGAATACCAGAATAATACACTAATTGTAAAATTGATTGAAATAATAACTATAATATTTACTTGCTGAAGGTTTACATTTGTAACTATTCCCAAATGAAATAATGTTCAGATTAGTCAGCATCATTCTTGTGACTTTTTACCTGTTGTGTTGCGGTGTTTAATTCGGTTAATAACAGCTAACCATTCAAACTTACAGTGAAAAATATTTTGACAGGCTCTTATTTATTTAGTAGTTCTGAATATAACAGCGATGAAAATAAAAAAAAATCGCAAATGTTCCCACTGTCAGTATATGTTGTTGATGCAGGGGGATTTCAAGCATGAAACAATTTTATATCAAGTAATGAAATAAAGAATTAACATCGGACGACACAGGGATACCATAAAACAAATTTACTCTGCGATCTCAGAAGATCAAAATTGCATGATTTTTAAAAAAGGTCACTCACGTAAACAAGTCAAAGTGTCGTCAGAACTAATTGCTGCTAAAATGGTGTAAATTCTACTATTTAATGACCTACAGGGATCGTGGGGGCAAGATGTGGCATGTCAATTTGGCAAGCCATTGGTTGTTGACGTATAATGATACCAAAGTTAAATCTGGCCGACACCACATTGTTGGAGAGCTATGGCTCACAATAAAATTGTAAGACGCCATTGGTTTAATATCACTGCTGATACTGTTGGTATGGTGCGACCAGTTAGGAAGTCGTACTCTACACGTCACATTTTTTTCACCCAATTTAATTTTCGTAAATTTAACAAGTAGCTCTAAGATCCATCAAAAAAACATCCTGTGAAAAATTTCCTTTTATATTAAACACGTTGTTAAATTAAAAAAATTATATAGCAGATTTGTGAAAATACTATGATGTGAAAATAGAGTGTTTTACAGTGTTGGTATGGCACCACGCCTTTTGTCACCGTAAAGCAATCATGTTGCATATGATATTACAACCAGGCGAAAGATGTGGAGTTGGATGGAGTTGAATTAGTGGGAGAAAAATAAGTGCATTCCAAAATAGGTACATTTTAAGTTATAAGTTAAATGGAATACAAAAAAGTGACTCTTCCTTGAATTTATTTATAGCAAGCAGAAATTCACAATTACGGTGTGCATAATATGACCCCACCAACCCCACATGATCCTATATGACCTTTGACCCATGTGTTGAGGTAAGTTCAAAGCTCCACTCCATCCAAGTATTTTTAATATTCCATCAAAATATGATTTTTTTTTGCACCAATATATTCTTTTAGGGACACACATCAGGTGCTCACTCATTTTCATGTCCCCTTTTGAAATAATTTGCCGGCGACAATTACAATTTAGAACAAGAATTGGGCAGCAGTTCTCAGCTTTTGTGCCACATATTAAAAGTGTAAGTGTGGGCGGCCTTATTAAACTTCACATTACCCATTTCAACCACAAACCAATGGAACATCGGATTGAACAAGAGGATGCAAGTTCCAAGGTTACTCCCTGGCATAAAAGATTACCTAAAGTGAATGATGAAAAAGTCAACAAAATCATGCTAGCCCTAAGGCTTTTCATCAAATTACTCCCAAAATTTATTAAATATGAGAACCGTCCAGCACGCCATAAACTATCCATAATAAGTTTTCATGCAGTTCTGCAGTGAGTGTGTGTCCTACCGCTTCCACAACTGCAAACGCGAATACCATGAACAATTTGCATGTAATACTTGTGTCCATCACTAACCAAAATCCAGTGTCATGAAAAATTGGACTTAAGCGTTCTTGTCAAGTTCCTTTGTTTGTAAAATTGACGGAAACATGTACCACACATACACTAAACGGTGTACGTGCGTACATTTGGTCCTTCCAGCTACAGTTGTTTGCCACAAATACACTCCCTCAGAATGTATACCAACTGTGGCAAGAATTCGGACCCTAAACCTATAGATAATTATAATCGCCATCACTCTAACCAACCCTGGCTTGTTATCTCAATTGAGTAGCGCGCCATCATTAGTAATACGGAGTTTTGCCGGTTCGAGTCCGGCCAAGCGCACATTTTTTTTCTAAAACAGTTTTTCCTGCGTCTCCAGGAAACGATAATAAATATTCATGTGGCATAATTTGTCTTGAAATTTTTTAAAGCTGGGTTGGGGGGGGTAAGACCATTTAGTTGCCATATTTGATTTCTCTCACCCCTCCCCTTTATCACCCTCCTGTTTGCGTAAATGAAAGAAACAAGTATATCAAACGTAACAATACCGCGCACTGCACTACATTTATGGAAAGTTCAAGAACAATTACTTTGGCAATACATTAGATAATTGGGAAGAGCAAATAATAGCATTATTTAGTGATCATGCTCCAATTAATAGCCAGGTATGGAAGTACTCAACTACTACCTATATCTAAAAGGGAGGGAAGATGTATAGCTACTATGTTATTGTATTAACTGCCTGTGGCATTAATTTCCTGCGAAGGCAAAAACAATTCCCATTAGTAAATGCATGCAACCCATTATATTTAGTCAAGATGGTAACAATTTATTCAGGTAAAAGCTTACCCATTATATTAAAAGTGACAGTATGGCAAGAAAAATTCACAAAATTAACTTTAAAACTAAAATGACTTATATTGATATATATTGGGTGAAACTTGCAGAAGGAACTGATTGATCTTATCATCTTAGTTTGACGCAGGCCTGGTCACTGAGACACGACTACATTACCACAATTCCCCTTTGTAATCTTGCATGATTTGGAGATATAACCTCTTCAAGATATTGATCCGAGAGGTGCCATGGATAAACAGATCTTGATTGAGAGTGCCATATGGAGAACATAATTACATGTGCAGTAGCCTAAAGCCTGTCATTTTTTCAAAAAGCTTTCCACAATTATGCGGTAATGTGTCAAAAAACAATATCCCTGGCTAGATCAATCAACCTATATGATGAGGATAATACATCTACTCTTTCAACGTCCATAATTATACACATCTATTTTTTTTTTCTATTAAGTTCGTGATTTAGCATGGGTTATTTTATTGTTTTGAATATTTGTTTTCTTTATGATACTGTCCCTTTAGAAGCGGGAGGCCACACTGTTACCATTATGCAGTGTATAAATGCGTTCATTACATCTGGCAGACCAACTGGTTACCATTCTTTATAATGCTACACAATACTTTACATGAAGACAAAAAAACATTTTACTATTATTCAGTAATAACTGCTACATCTATATATTCAGCAGGAAGGTCAACACCCACTACCATTTTGTTCATGTATATGTTGTCATAGCTTTTAGCAGAAGGCCAAATTACATTTACTTAGTCATTTGCCTCCACCAATTTTACTTAGCCGAAGGCAAAACAATTATCATTTTTTGTGTACATGCTATACATTTAGCAGGGTGGCAAAACAACAATATTATAGCGTATAAAAGCTACCAGAGCAATTTAGCAGAGGCAAAAAACTACCCCCCATTGTTCAGTATATGAATGCTACACTTATTTAGCAGGAGGCAACAATTATTATAGAGTATAAATGCTACACATATACATTCAGCAGTTCAGCAAGGTGGCATAACAGGTACCATTATTTAGGTGGATAATGCTCGCACTACATTTTGTGAAATGGCAAAACAATTTCCTCATTTACTTTATAATTCTTTCTCTATATTACATTCAGCAGTACAATGCTAAATATACACATGTACATGCACCCCATTACACCTACCACCGTTACCGGCCGGTGTAGCATATTTCATCCACAAACGAAACCCATGTCCAATGTGGCATTGGGCGGGTGGGGGAGGGTGGATTAATATTGGGTCAACAAAATTGAAAAGGATAATTTCCTTATACCATTTTGCTTATTTCCATCTTATCCACAATCAATATTATCGATGTTAACGACTTGCGGAAAGTTTTCCATTTTCATTTCGGAAATTATAAATCCAATGTATGTGTGTGCCAACCGCAACTTGGAATCCGAGATTGAGAAATGCCTATTTATTTTTTTGCTAACTTTGACATTTGTTTTCTACTGAAACTTATGAGACTTGGTTCATTCGGACTATGTTCATGTTTTAATTTTTTATACCATACTATTTTGTGTATTTTTATTTCTGTTTTTCCTTCTATCCTTTCATTATTTTAACGTTCCATTTCCACATTTTACACACACATCTATTGAAGCGGAAGCACACCACACCACCACAATTTGCTTTTAAACTCCGATCAACCTTACTAACACTATCCCTCGAAAAGTACATTTGGAAAGCACAAAAAATGTACCAAAAAAGGAACACATGGGTGCAAACCCATTTATTAAAGACATAAATAGTAAAGCCACAGTTTCTTTCCACAACTAATCAACATGTAATTTACTCATTGAAAAGGTTCTCGAAGGATATGTTTGCTTCACTTGTATTGTAAGATAAGGTTTTACAAAGGTAAATAGAATACAAATGACATTCTCAAATTGCTTCAGACTATCTTGATTTCAGAATTCTTTCAAAGACAATCACCAAACAAAACTTTTCTATGGTCAAACCGACATGTTTAGGCCAGCAAATTGCAATGGCATTCTACCGGTACTGTAGAAGTCAAAATTTTATTTTGAAGTCTTAATTAAAGGCACTTTAAAGAGTTCTGATACAACCAGTGCAGTGGTTCATTAAAATTAACAAATGATACAACCAACGTAACACATATTTTTACCTTGTCAAAGCAAACTTTGCCGTAAGCTTGCTAAAAATACAAACATGTGTTGCTTTCTAAGTTGTTAAATTCTGATGAGGCACTGTGCAAGATGGTGAATCTTCCCATGACCAAAAAGATCAGCATTTTTACACACGACACAACATAAAAGCAAGAAAAAACAACTTCTCAATAATACACTTAAATCCCCATGTCCAGTTAGCAAAAGTTTGCAAATTAGTAACCACCTTTGAATTGGCAGTCTTTCCCTTTTCTTGACTTTTGCGCCTCCACCAACAATTTTCAAAGAGCAACATCTGCAACTAAAAGTGTGACAACAGCTGTGTCCAAATACGCATCTTGCGCATCGCGCTTCTACAACTACCGTCCGAGTAATACTTTTGTTGGACAGAATCGAACAAAAGCGCCCGTTGGACTGCGTGAGCCAGGCATGCAGGAGGAACATCGCACCACATTTTGCGACGCGTAATTAGTCAAAGAATGCGCTGAACCTTCGCGTAGCTTGGTGCGCTTACACAAGTGTGCGTATCTCCTGTCCTATTAATTGTTTACTCCTGCTTAGTGCCTATGCGCTTACAGACCTTCACTGTGTGGTCATCAAGAATTAACAATGCCTGTCACATAGACGTGTACAGGAATATGGGAGTTGTTTGAATACAATCATTTATGTTCAATTATACGTAACACTGCAAACTAAACCTACAGGAAGAATTGTTTGCAATTCTTTAAAGGTACAACCTTTAAATTCATGGGATAATTAAGAGGAATAGAGTACAAAACTGTAATAACATGTTGGGAACTAAAATATGGAAGGGCCGATTGGCTGTAACAAGGGTGATTTTTTGCCACCCCCTCATTTCTTGCCCAAAAATTCCAGATGTTTTACAGTAAATCTAGAACAGGATCTTATTTATGAAATCATTTTAAAATGTCCTCAGACCAAAATACTAACTACGAACTATCCCCGAGTCTTGATAAACAGTTATGAGTACAGACAAACGTAGCCGACTCTCTCTCTCTATAGCATGTGAGGAATTGCGCATGAGATTTAATATTCCTGTTATACCTGATGAAATCTAGTAGGTAAAGAGCAATCCTTTCTTACTACAGCACCACATTGGCCTATATTAGTCTAAGGTCATTTACGATGAAGATTGTGCTTGACCCTAGAGTTTTTTTTTGCTGTACGTGGCCTACCTAATACCAAACACACTGTAGTTAGAGTCCTAGAAGCATAGTGGACACTGTGTATCTTGCAGGTACATTTGTTTTGAATGCTAGGTGTTATAAGTTGTACATCAACATTTACAAATAGTTTTGTTTTGAATATTGATGGAAAAAATCATTTTAATTTAAATAATAATTTGAGCTGACACGATCACTTAGGGGGTATGGGCCACATTGGCCCGCAATTTTTATTTGATTCATGGGGACATGCCCACCATTATATTCAATTACTATTTTGCTTTTTTTTGTAAAAAATCAAAAAAACTAAAAAATCAATAAAATACAAAATTGTTTTCTTGATATGAAAATAAGTTTAGATTAAGCACTTTGAAAGTTCATAAACTTGTTTTTAAATTTGGTGTATGTACTTTGGTCAGACTGAATTTGACCACAGAACAGTTGAACTTAATCTATTAAAGAGCTGAACTTGTACAACAAAGGGGACTCAGGATAACAAACTATTCATTTTAGTGTCCCAATAGGTCTTTAAACCCACACCACACACAAAAAACTTGACACGTTTCAACTTTATTAAATATCCTTGGCACGATGTGTGAGCCCTATTGATATCTTTAGGGAATATATTAGTTAATTCGGAATGCATGGCTTATTTTTAATATAAGCACAACATTTTTTTGCCAGGGATGTATAGGACTGTATAGCTGAAACTTCCGTGTGGTGCAATACTGCCAGGTCAATAGCGCGGTATGTGTACCGCCCAAACACTGGACAATACGCAAAAATAGGGGGGAACTCGTGATGTGAAGGCAAATTCTTTCGTTTTATTAGTTTGAAGCATTTTTGCAAAACTTTTGCCAAGTCAGTTTCTTCTTATGGATAGGCTGGGCCAATTTTTCTGTATCAACCTCAGCTCATCCAATATTTATAAAATTAAACACAACTCTTTATTGGAGAATACCTCACATTGGTAATAAGCATGGGATACGTCAGTATTACTGCAGTCTTCCACAGAACACAAGCAATATGTGGCTTAGAGTTTAGGACATGGGGGTATAAACCTGCGGTGTCACAGAAGTCTACACATGTATGTACTATGCACCACAACCATTGAAACAAATATGTTAAATTGGAAAACCAGATAACACCATGTTTACACACAACACCCAAAATCCCCATGGAGAAGTTCTATGTATAATTTATGTGTGTTTCATAAAGTGATTTGACAAATTGCCACAACCAAAAAATCTCATCGTTCTGTCAGTTCATTCAAAAAGTTAAGTAGACATTTGTGTAATTACACGGAAGTCGGTTAAGAGATTACCAGAGTGCAAATTAAATATTTTAAGATGCAATGAGTTAATTTGATATGACTATTGGATATGGGATGGACTAGAGAACCAATACTGAAAGTAAGTAGCATCAGTGATTCCATACAGCAGCATAGCACTACATCACTGCTTTGCCCACATATCGCTATTGCCCACTAAGAAACCCAGTAAATTACAAATCACATGTTCCCATTAACAGTGCAACAAGAGATTTCAAATATCAGGTGTCCATAAAAAAAATTGAAGTACTGAATTTTTGCCCTGATGTAAAAAGCCTTTCCATCAAAAAACCCAAACTTAAAGGATAGGTTAATTAAGCTGAGAGAGATGTTTTTTGGTACCAAAATTGTTTAAATTTCTATTTTTAGAGGAAGAGCAAAAACGAAATTCAGCCTATGTTTACATTGAAATATAAGTAACTCAAAATCACCGTTTTCTCTCTTTGAAGACAGTCTTGTAGCCAAACAAACTGTTAGAAATGTATTGAGTTGGCCTGAGCTACTGAAAGGAAATATATTATGATACAATTATTGGGTGCCTCAAAATCTTCGTTGCACCTTTTGATAAACCCTTGCTATAATTGCAATATTAAAACTATAATAAAATACTAAGGCATCAGCACTTCATATTAAAAAAAAATCTGGAAATGCACAAGGAAAAAAAACTTTTCTTAAATTATTTACATAAAATAATATCTTAAAGCAATGATTACACAACCACTCCTGATAATACTTTTATTCATAAGTCAGTCAGCTTAGTCTACATCTCAAAAACCACAGACACAAGCCTTAAAATACTCATAAGTAAAATCACACTCAACCCTGCGGTGTTATCAAGTCTCACGTATATATCAAAATTTCATACAGCCAATTAATTTATTTAACTGCAATATATTTCAGGGTAATATGGTTACACAATTTTCAAGTGATGATATATATTCCTGCAAATGGTTTAATTAAGGAGGGTTAATGAGGATATTGTCCTTGCAGGAATTCGTGTAACAAACAGGGGATTTCTCATTAAAGAATGTGAATGACAAATAATCTCTCAAAATCAATCAGCAAAACATTCTCCATTCCCATTTAAGAGTGTTTCACCCTTCCAGCTCAGAAGATTTCATACCATTGGGCCTTATGGTACACTAATTTCATCGTTAATTAACCCAAAATGGCGTAAAAAAATACCACAGACTCTATATGCAAAACACCAGCTGTTGAACAAGCCTCTATAAAAATCACATGATGCAATGATTAATATCGAATGACAATTGTTGTTTTAGTTATGCATGCTAAATCCTGGTCCATATGCGTATGGCATACTAAGTAATCTTGTGTGTGTGTGCGTCTACGTCTATGTAATTCTAACAGCTAAAATAAAACTGAAACCTTGAGGGAAAGGGTACAATAACCTGTATGACTAATTCAAGATTTTGGAAGCTAGTCCTTAATGTGATTTTTTAACGTTGCCTTTTCATGTCAGTTTCAGTTAATCCTCAGCTATACTGTGCATGTACAAATTTTCTGTCCGTGGTCAACATCAAATTATATTCTGCGATTGTGAATATTGGAATCCGGAACATGGTAAACCTGATCATTGATGTTTGCTATTGAATGATTGAATCCTTTGAGATGGTGTGATGTTTTAAATGTTTTTACATTCGTTGATTTAATGGATTGATTCAGACATTAATTTCACTTTTGATTATATTACATATTATTTATTGGCATCATTCATTTATTTTTGCCAAATCAGAATAATTCAAGACATTAATGAGAGTAAATAGTTATAGTACATATCCCAAATATTTGAATCATTTAAGAGATACAGGCACATTTGAAAACTAGTGCACCCTCTAGATTTTTCAAATGATATTTTTCCAATGGCCTAGACTATCATTTGTGAGCAAATTGAAATTTTGAACATATTTTTGTGAAAATGTGCATTGCCGCTTTAAAAGGGTATTTAGATTGTATATAACACCTTCACTTTTGTTTCTGTTGATTATATTCTCATAAAATATTGATACAATAGGGTCATGTAATTATGCAGTGGACCTTTAACATATACAAACAAAAAGAACTAGAATGTCACTTGTCAATGGCAATCAAAATCTGGCCCGTAATTAGGAGCAGTCTAATCATTTTTGACTTGGGACAGTCTCATGTTGCCTAGGCCTCTTCCTGGTTTCCCTGAACCATTTCATGTTTTATTATTTCATCATATCACATTCTACCAGTCTCTATACACTCAGGAGGTGCACTGAACTTGACCTAAAATGAGCAAGGACACCACTCATTTCATGGCTTGACTTTATAGCATTATTAATGTGTAACTGACCTTAAGCTCTACTAAATGTAGCAAAATCCAGCATAGGCAGTGGTGTAACTAAACATTTAATACGGGGGCAGATATGGGAGACA
>JAMKCH010034268.1:0-21798 GCA_023653785.1 Ophioderma brevispina
ATAGAATAATTTTCATTTACGGCGACGCCATCTTGATTCCAAAATGATCAAGCGATGCCGGTGGCACCCGGCAGATTCTTATTTACACACACGGAATCTATCATAGGCAGCAAAAAAATTGTTGTCCATACTCAACTTACGGTCAGGCCATAATTCGACCATATCCACCAGACTATATTATTGCTATCAAAAATTACTTTTAATATTTTTTGTGAAAAATGTACTTTTGAGCACTATATTAACTAGGAATTGTCCAATTTAAAACACATCGCGAATTAAAAAGGCAATCGGGCAATATTAACTAGAATATTCCATAAAAATATGATATATTGAAATTGTATGTAAAAAGCATAATATAGATATGGGACATTCGGACAACGATAAAGAAACATCTTTAAATGTCAGCATACATAAAAATATACTAATGACAGTTTCATAATTTTAAACAATATAGAATAAATAAATCAACGGAAAGGAAATTAAGATACTTAAAAAAATGAGAGTAAACACAATAAAAAGTATTTATATATAAGTTACCAAACGGACATCATAATGATAATCAATATTGTCACTACTAATAGCATATATAAAAATGCCACCATTTTTACCATATTTTAACTCAACCATATTATGCATAAATACAGTTTATATATCGATCGTAGTCAATGTCAACAAGCTAATTAATGTTTTT
Source organism: Ophioderma brevispina (assembly GCA_023653785.1). Lineage (NCBI taxonomy): Eukaryota > Metazoa > Echinodermata > Ophiuroidea > Amphilepidida > Ophiodermatidae > Ophioderma > Ophioderma brevispina. Next base: position 692 of record JAMKCH010034268.1, read on the forward strand.
TTTTTCAATACACATCGGAGCAATCACCAAACATCATTACTGGTATTAGTTTTTATACATGGTTACGATATACAACAAATCTGAATCTACGATTTTTCAGTCTTAATATAGCCTACTGTCAAAATGCTAAAATGAATCGATGTGCTTGTACAAATATAATAAACATAAGTTAGGATAATAAGCCTACATAATAAATCCAAATAATTATATATAAAAAGAGAACACGTACCTGCTCCAAATAAATAATCCAAGAACCAAAATTAGCTTGATGCAAGCGCCATTTTTTATCACTTGTTGATTTTTTAATGAAACATTAAAACTATAACCCTTATCAGATTAGTTAATTAGTCGCCTATAAAGAGAAAATTTCAGGAGGGACTCGATGACAACTGTTCCCATATCTGGATCGCTGACAGGGAAGTAATGATGAAACAAAAAACACGAATGGGAGTTTGTCTACAATTGAAGCAAATGATGCACGTTTAATATAATACCAACCCCTCCTCTTGGTGATATACCGGCAGTCAACCATGCAGAAACAATTTGTTGAAAAAAGAAAATGGGCTTCGTGTGCCTGTTAGTGTCTTGTCATTACAAATTGGAAAAGCTTTTATGTAGTTCATTTTGGTGAAAATGAAAATGACTTAACCGATCTGGTAGCTTCTATACTGGTGGACAAAAGCGAAAAATGGCGACGTCATACACCGGGCAACGAGTCTTGGAGATTTTAATTTATTTTCATGTTTTAGTTCATTTTTTTCTTCAGTTGTACCCGGCAAAAATGCTATTTTTACTTTTGGGAACGTAGGTCCGTAGTTCGTGTTATCATAATTTATAACAAGTCCTTCACCCTTAGTTTGTGCAATAAAGCAGGTATAGGGAAAGGGACGGACAGGGGAAATTTTCACGAAAGTGCAAATGTATTCCCTCTTAAAAATGGGGACAAACAGTGGCGGATCTCGATTGGAAAAGCAGAGGTGCAAGGAATAGTTAAAGGCTGGAGATCGGACAACAGCTTACGGCCTATTCACGCAGAACATTGAAGTAGGATTATCGTTATCCAGTCGACAATTAAGCTGCTTTATAAAATAATTAAACTGGTTATGGTCCTGAAGCATGATTTTGTGCCAGAATCTCACAAGCGGGGTGGATAAAGCGCAATATTGAATTCTGCTTTAGCCATGTTTGCGCCCCTGCTTTCCGATTTGGATCATACGGCACTGAAAATTGGGCAAATATCAGCAAATTTTTGACCCCTCTGGAACTTGGAAGTCGCTGCATGGAAGTCTCCACGCCCGAACCGTTGGGGGGGGGGGGGGGCGCCACAAATTCCAGAAAGTCCTCTTAACCCCCACTAAATGGCTTAAAAAAGGGAAATCATTTGCGAGATAGCGGAGCGAGCATTTTTTGGGGGTTTAATGTATGTTAATCGACAAAAAATGTAACCATTTCAGTGAAAAGGCCCTTCTTTTGCCAAAACTCCGCCCCTTTTTTTTGGACGGGGAATTTTTGGGGAAAATCACCTGTGAATAAAAATCTACCCTCCCCTAAAAGGCTGGACTATGGGGCCTGGAACCCTCCAAAAAGTCTGAAGCAGACCATTGCACTGTTCCGTTTGTGATAGGGGTCGTGTAGGTTGGTCAGCTACTTACTGAGGCGAGACGCACATTTCTATTACAAAGCCTTCTATTGACGAGCTAATTTTTCCTAAGTATAATACGGAATTAACTACTGATAGTAAACAGTACGGACCATGACGGACAATGATGCATGACGCTCGACGTGTATGACTGCTCTTGATGAAATGGTATATGGACGAGCATTTTTTGTCAGGGGGACAAGAGAGATGGAGAAGTTTGCTTATTTTTGGAGAAAACTGTCCATTAAAAATCGCATTCCTTATTTATAATTTTTCCCTGTAAAGATTAGGTTCCTCACTCTCCTTGATCGAAATATTTATGCCCCCCCCCCTTCGCTAACATTTCTTTCGGATTGCACATCAAATCCGCCAATTTCCTCCTAGCGTAAATAATATTTCTCCCTATTTTGTTTTACGTTTATTATTTTAATATTACAGATTCATGCATCTACGCAATTTTCTAATATCTCACACAAAAGCCGTAGTTTTGAGTCAAATAATGAATACCCACTTTGAGAAAAAAAAAAATATACGCATTGGACCCACATTTGACCCACATTTGGGGCGTTCTAAACAAACTGATTTTAATACAATTAAAGGTGCAACGAGAGATTTCACATCAGGTGTCCTTAAGAAATCGAAAGTACTGTTTTCGCCCTGATGTAAAGCTTTCCATCAAAACATATCTCCATCTGAAAGGATTAACGTGAGAATGTTTCTTTGGTACAAAAATTGTAAAATTTCTAATTTCGTATAGGAGCAACTACGAAATTCACCCTATGCTTTATATTGACATATACGCACATCAATACGCACATCCTGTTGTTTCCTCTCTTTAAGACATTTTGGTAGCCAAACACCTCCCGCCCCGCGTCTGACAGACATATTCCTCTACTTTTGATCGACCTGTATAATCTCTAAATTATGTTAAACTTCTCTCTTCACTTATGCATCATCTTATGATTTTTCTGGGCCGGCTTTTTGTTGACAATTAATCTATCGTTGAACCCTTTTAAGTGCTCATGTCAAGGAACCTTCTCACTTCTCTAAACCCAATTGTGTTCTACACCAATTCTGTAAAAAACCCTATAATCTCCAAAAATAAGAGAATCGTTGCATGTTTTTGGTACATCATTAATCGCTTATTTGATAAGAAAACAACCGGGCTATATTTAAACTGATTCAAGATCGAGGTCTCTTGAATAGGTTCATCGGACTGTTGTAGAACATAATACGATTACAAGGTTTAATCTTAAACTAGTTTCAAATGTCGCACTTACGTGGACGGTTCTTGAACGGCCTAAAGGCGTTTGGAGTGAGTATTAAAATTTACTTGACAACTCAATACATTGGTGACTATCGTGTCATTTTGATAAATACAAATATTTACACAGACAAACTTCAAACCTTGAGACTTACACTTCAGTAAATTCCAGACTTGTAGTGTGGGTACGGATCAAGGGTACGGGTATGGGTTACGGTCGAAGACCATGGGTATGGGTACGGGGTACGAGACAGTTGGGGTACGGTACGGGTCCCAGACCAGGGTAGGGGTACGGGTTCCACTTGTGACAAGTCATGGGTATGGGTACGGGGTACGGGGCACAAGCCCATGGGTAAGGGTAGGGTACGGGTCCCGCTTACGACAAACCCATGGGTACGGGTACGGGTACAGTGTCATGGGTATCGGGCTACGACGAGTCTTTGGGTACGGGTACAGATCCTTTTTGTATTATACCTGGTATATCCAGTGACAAGAGTTCCAAAACTTAGGGCACTATCAGTGATCCACCTGAAGAGTCAATCTTGATTTGAAATTTGTAGGAGGGAATAGCGATAAAATGGAAGGGTAGGTCTGTAGAATCCTTATAATGTATTTTTTAGCAACTGGAAAAATAGTGGCCAGAGGAGAAAAGGAAGAAAAGAAGAAAGAAATCGGTCACTTTTCACAGATATGGTCAATACCCAATTATTGTTGTGCAGTACATATAAGTGTCCCCTATGGGTTTAAGTCCTGTGAGCATGGACTTCCTCCTATGTACAATTACATAATGCAATTAACTTAATCAATGGAGAGTCATGGCCAAATAGTGTGTTTGTTGTGTAACTGATATGCAAAATTTTTGTTCACATCTCCAATAAGTTTACGTTCATGGAAATAAATTTTACCTGATTCCACCTTGTAAGTTAATCCTAGAGTGTTATCAACAACAGGATAGTTGTAAAATCTTCATCATCTTTTTGAAGTGAAATTTAATGAAATTCAAGCATTGTTCTTAAGATGGAATGGTGATAAGTCCTGATTTTGTATTGCCGGGTGCTTAATGAAAGCTTAAGCTTGTATTTCACTGATTTAAAATTGGAATTACTGGTGCTAAAGGTAAAAGAGTGTTTTAGCGATCGAAAAGCATGGTGTTATATGAAAATTGGAGGTGGGGGAATGTTGTCGTGGTCGAAATTGAAAGGCTACACAAAAATGTCATAGCTGATACACATATGTTTGGCTTCACATATAGACGGTTCAAGGCGTAATATTAAAGAAACGTCATGTGAGTCCAAATATGGGACTACCCCTATGGTAAAGTTCATCAATTTGGGGAGAGTTAATGGCCTCGCACAGTGCAAATTATGTGAAAAACCTAAGGCGACTGGTGCCATAGTACCTGTATAGGGGGAATACTATAATATCCATGGTTGTTTTGTTGTATTGTATCTGTTATAATTAGGTGACAAAAACTGTAGATTAGACTGAAAATCGTTTGGGACTGTATAAATAAAGGGTGGTGCAGCAAGAGATACATATTTCTGATTTTTGTGTCATTTGGCAACAGAATGTAGTATCAAAGATGAAAAGGTGAAAACAAAGGTAAATTAGAGTTACTTTATTATTTTAATACCCCCAAAACTTCATTGCTTCAAAGTACAAAATTTGAAATTTCATTTTTTTTGTACTAAAGAACTAATTCTCGGCTTGTCCTTCCAGATGGGGAGTTTAACATTCAGGCCAAAAACACTTTTTTTAGGGACACCGATGGGTAAAATCCCCTTGTTGCACCTTTTACATTCATCAAGTAAACAAATTAAACTTCATTAATATTTATTAAAACAAAGAATTTACCGGGCGTAGTTTTTGGTTTTTTAAATTTAATTATCGGGTAAGTTAAGAGTATGGCAACAACAAAGGAAAAACTGGTATGGTTTATTTAAGACCATGGGTATGGGACAGGTCTGAGACCATGGGTATCGGTCCGGGTTCGAAAAACCATGGATGGGTATGGGTCCAGACCATGGGTATGGGGGTAGGGTATGGGTCCGGCAATGGGTACGGGTCAGGGTCCAAGACCATGGGTACGGGTACGATTACAGGGTCCGAGACCATGGGTAGGGTACGGGTCCGCATGTGATTAAAGTAAAAGTTATGGGTACCGGGGTACGCGGTATGGGTCCGAGGACTAGGGTATGGGTACGGGTACGCAATTTTGTACCGGTATGGGTACGGGTATGGATCCAAGGTCTGGTAAAGTCTACATACAACATATATAAAAAAGGACAGTTAAAACATTTAAAACAACCTAGGCCTCCTTCAGGAAATGTATCACCTGATGATGATGAAGCCTTATATCTTGAAGTACGCCTAATGTTTTCAAAATCTGGACGTTATAATATTTTTTACGAAAAAGCGCATAATCAATGCATTCATCACAGAATGAGCACAGTCACTGTCAGTCACAAGGAATTACACCTATGCATGAAAATCCCTCTTGTATACGGATTCCAAAGGAAGGAATAGCATTAGGTTTACTAGTATTGAAATGCAAGTGGAGATTTTGACCACCCTCATGTTCTGGAGCATGGTTGAGGCACGTCCGAGCGGAGCAATCATATATGATGTGACACAATAGCAGTAGGCGATTTAGTCCTTAAAATGTTATCAAGGATAGAATTGCAAATCTGGACACACCAATACTCGCTGGTCTTGTGGTTAGATAGCTAAACTCTGGGGTTCGAATCTCGATACTGCCTCTTTTAAAAGATATAAAATTTTCATGGGTGACGTCACCACAAACTATAGAAATTGGATAGCCATGGAAGAAGGGGAAGTCTGGGTGGTAACCACCATTAACAAGGATGAGGCAGGCTGGGGGGGCATTTTATAATCTATATAATACTGTAGTCGTCTACCGAGGTCTATGTCTCGCGAGACTGAGGGTCGCGCGGTTCCTGCACAAACTGGTGGGTGGGATGCCCCTGACCTTCCGAGACCGAGTTGTATGGTTGTGGATCAAAGGTATGGGGGTTCAATTAGGTCAAAGGAGGTCAAAGGGAGGGGGTTAAGCGTTGGTGTATGGAGAAATTGGTTGGAGGTCGATTGTTGATTGCCGGTTTGTTTTTCTGTAGAATTACGTCCGGAGTACTCATAGTCGGGAAAAATGGGAAACAAAGGGCAATCGATTCCGTTGAATCTTAAGGCAAACATTAGTTTCACGCTTTTATTCTGACTTATCGTCTATGGAGACCGGACCATGCCTCCCGCCGGACTATATATGCCTTCAGCTTACTGGTCATTCAAGCCAGGTGCATCCGAAACCCGGGGAACGCTAGTAGTTTATAACTTAGTCACGTGTTTTTGACGATATCTTCAGTGCAATATCATCTGCAAACCTTTGTTACTAAGCAAACGGTTCAACAAGAATTATCAACAGAAGCTCTTCACTTCACCATATCGAGGGTGAAAATCAGAGGACGTAACTCAAACATGAAAGAATATTTAGAATTCTTTAATTCGCTTTGTAATACTGCTTTTGAGAAATGTGATGTTTAATATTTTCTACGAGCCAAACTCTATTTATTACCTTACTTAAAATGTAAACCATTCATAAGCTCTTAATACTGTAAGTAAAACATTATATAAACAAAAGAACAGTTTAATTATGGACAGACAGAATTAAAGAAATTCTTTAATATTTCTTTCAGGTTTGAGTTACGTCTTTCTGATGTCAATCCTCGATACTAGTGTTGAGAAAAGAGAATGAGGTAAACTGTTAGTGACGAAACGTCCACATTAAGGGTGATATTGGGACTAGTTAAGATTGAAACTTGTAATTATTGGATTTTCTGTGAAAAGTTCTGACTCTACAGTCAGAGGTAGAAAAAGCTGCTAATTTTTCTTAAGGAATGTAGCTTTTTATTGTGATTATGTATTTAATTTTTGAAAACACAAAAATCATATTATTTTTCGCGGACCACTGGCAACATGTTCCACAAAATATGAGATTTCTTTCAATTGCTCACAAATGATAGTATAGGCTCTGAAGAATTACATAATTAATTATTTTACACATAGAAAAGTACATACCCCAAAACATGTAAGGGCGAAATACGCGCCAAAGACATAATGGTAATTTTTAGGTCAACTTTACTTTCCGAACCTTAACAAAGTGTTCTAGTTACATGAATTACCATAATGGCAACTCCTATCGCAGCCATAAAGGCCCCATAACATATTGCTGCAACGCAGTGCGCCATTAAGGCAACGCGTTGCGACGTCGGCCAATCAAATTCATGAATTTCTGTGACGTATTTCAAACAATAGGCCCACAACGCGTGTAGATACTTGCAACAGTTGCAAAACCTTCACAACGCGTTGCAAAAAAGCCTTCACCACGAGTTGCAAGCTTCACAACGAGGTGCAAGGGTCCACAAAGCCAGAGGTTCATAACGTATTGCCACAACGGTGGTGAGAACGTCACACCTCGTTGCGACATTTTCGGCAACGGCATTGCGACATTCCGAGCAAAGGTTGACGACATTTCGGCAACGGTTGCAGAGCGGAGCCAAATCCATTATATTGGAGGGCTGACCACAATAGCAGTAGCGATTTATTCATTAAAATGTTATCAAGGATAGAATTGCAAAATCTGGCCCACACCAATACTCGCTGGTCTTGTGGTTAGATAGCTAACCCTCTTGGGTTCGAATCTCGATACTGCTCTTTAAAATATATAAAATTTTCAGGGTGAAGCAAAACTATAGAAATGATATGCCATAGGAAGAAGGGAAGTTGGGTAACCACATCATTAACAAGGATGAGGCAGGCTGGGGGGGCATATAATCTCTATAATACCGGTAGTTTGTCTGACGAGTCTATTTGTCGCGGAGACTGAGGGTAGCGCGTCCTGAAACTGTGGGTGGGGCCCCTTGACCTTCCGAAGACGAGTGTGTCTTGGTAGTGGATCAAGGTCATCGGGGGTCATTAGGTCAAAGGACGGTAAATGGGGTAAACGTTGGTGTATGATCATGAAACTTGGTGGAAGTCGATTGTGGGTGTAGAATATCGTCCGGGGACCGTACTCAAGTCCGGGAAACATCCGGTGACAATAGGGCATCGATTCAGTTGACTCTTAACGCAACATTAGTTTCACGCTTTATTCCGTTATAGTCTATGGAGCCCAGGATGTGGCTCAGCAGGAATATATCTGCTTTCACACTGGGTCATTCAAGGCCGTGATCGCGACGCCCGGGGACCGCCTAGTAGTTTATAACTTAGTCACGTGTTTGACGATATTCTTCAGAAATCATTGGAACCTGTTACTAAGCACACGGTCAACAAGAATTTCAACAGAAGATCTTTCACTTCACCATATGAGGGTTAAAATCAGAAGGACGCAACTCAAACTGAAAAACAGGAACAATATTATCAGAATTTCTCTTAATTCTGCCTGTAATTAATGCTTTGAGAAAGGTGATGTTTAATATTTTCTACGAAGCAAATCATGTATTACTTAAAAGTAAACATCTCATAAAGCTCATAATACTGTAGTAAACATTATATAAACAAAGAACGTTTTTAATTATGGACAGCAGAATTAGAAATTCTTTAATCTTTCTTTCAGTGTTGAGGTACGTCCTTTCGGATGTCAACCCTCGATATAGGTTGAGAAAAGAGAGAGAACTGATGAGTTGACGAAACGTCCACATTAAGGGTGATATTGGGACTAGTTAAGATGAACCCTTGTAAGTCTTCAGGCCTTTTCTGTGGAAAAGTTCTGACTCTACAGGTCAGAGGTCGAAAAGCCTGATGAATTTGTCTTAGAAGTAGATTTGATTTGTATTTATTTATTTCTTTTTGAAAAACAGCAAAAATTCATATGAAGCGGACACTGCACATTTCACCAAAAGATGAGATTTCTTCAATTTGCTCACAAATGATAGTCTAGGCTGACTGGAAGAATACATAATTATATTATTTTACACATAGAAGTAACATACCCAAAACAGATAAGGGCGATAAAGAGCCAAAGAAATAATGGTAATTTTTAGTCAACTTTTAACTTTACCGTAACCTTACAAATTGTCTATTACATGAATACCATACATGGACTCGTATCGCAAGCCATAAAGGGCCATAACTATTGCTGCAACGCGTTGCGCCATTAAGGCAACGCGTTGCGACGTCGGCCAACAAATTCATGAATTCTCGTGACGTATTTCACACAATAGGCCCACAAGCGTTGCTAGATAATTTGCAACACGTTGCAAAACCTCACAACGCGTTGCAAGCTTCACAACGCGTTGCAAGCTTCACACCGCGTTGCTAAGGTCCACAAGCCAAAATGTCAAACGATTGCCACAACGCGTTGTGAGAAAGTCCACAACGCGTTGCGGGAATTTCCGGCAACGCATGCGACATTCCGGCAACGCCTTGCGACTTTCCGGCAACGCGTTGCGGCGTCGGCCAATCAAAATCATGAATTTCTGTGAGTATTTCAAAATATAAATCTCACCAACGCGTGCGACCTCACACGCGTTGGCAAACCTTCCCAAGCGTTGCGGGGGCAATACGTTATGACCCTTATTGCCTTCCACAACGCGTTGTGAGTTTACAACGTGGGTGAGCTCGCAAGGGTTGTGAAGGCTTTGCAACAGCGTTGTTGAAGTCCATAAAGGTGTCATACACGTATGCCGCAACGCGTTGTGAAGGTTTGCAACCGCGTTGTGAGGTCGGCAACGCGTTGTGAGATTATATTTGAAATACGTCCACAGAAATGAATGATTTTGATTGGCCGACGCCGCAACGCGTTGCCAAATGCGCAACGCGTTGACTACTTTTTCACAACGCGTTACGGCAGTACGTTATGACCCTTATGGCCTGTGAACCTTCGCAACGCGTTATGAAGGACGCAACGCGTTTTGAAGGGCGGCAAACGGTGGTGAAGGCTTGCAGCGTTGTGGTTTCCACAACGCGTGCTAGATACTTTGCAACGCGTTGTGGGTCTAATTTTTGAAATAGTCAAAGAAATTCGTCATTCTAAGTGGCCGAAGCCGAACGATTGCTTTCTCGGCACACGCATGCCAAAGGTCGCAACGCGTTGCGGGGGCAATACGTTATGGCCTTTATGGCTTGCGATAGACTAGTACCATTGATATGGAAACCGGTGACAGACAGTCAAACAGGGTAGATGCCGTGGAATTAAACTCTGGTGTGTGTTTTCTTAATTTAAAATGCCATTTCCGTGTAGTCTGAATGAAGGATCCGGAGTACAATTATTATAAAATAATTCTGTTTACCAATAAGGGCACTGAATTGGGCTTAATCACTTTCAGGTGAGGCCTAGTATATAAACAATTACAAACCTGCGAAAATATCCAACTTTGAACATTCTTAAGGGCGCACTTTTTCAAGGGGGGGCCAACTTATATTTCAAGGGTGGATATGATCGTGAACATGGACTTCCAAAATGCACCCTAAACAAGTATTTCCACCGACTACAAATATACCCTAAACAAGATTTTGTCTGATTTCCACACTAATGAAGTATTTCTGTAAGTTTGCTACGAAACAAGTACGCCAAGGCATTGTGCGTTAATAGGCCTTTTATTAATATATTGTCAGGCTTACAATTTTTTTATATTGTTAATTTGAGGATTACAAGTACATTTCCAATTTCAGGATTTCGAAAAAACATACCTTGTTTCCACATTTTGCTGTTTTTGACACCCTAATCAATACGCGCGTACATCGCCTGTGTGGAAAAAAAGAGACCCTGTTTACGCGTTTCTTGTTCACGCATCCAACTCCAACTTGAATACAAGTGGCCCCCGGGATTTTTTCAAATGTGCCGGTCTCTTAAAGAATATAAAGACTTTCAGAATTCATTAAAACAGTTTGTAAATTCGTATTACCATTGATTCTTTCGCTATGAGTTAAAACACCCAGGGTGATATCCTGTGACACTAAAAAGCGTTTAGCAACGCATTCTAATGTTTCACTAAATATCTTACCCACAATCGACCTCAATATTGTTAACACTATCCATCAACACTCTCGGAATATTACACGTTTTGCAAACTACTGGTATTCATAGGTCGGTTATAAACACGAAAGATTAAAGTTCACTTGGATCGCAGTGATAGCAAGAATTTTAGGGATAAGTAAAACTGTATTCAAAGTGTGAATGTTCTTTTTTAACAGTGGCGTCAACTTTCCATTTTTTGTTTTGTTTGCTTGCGTGGTCCAATCCACTTGATAATGTAGCATTGGAACGGAATGTCCATTTTCACCAATTAGTGAGAAATCAGTAACTTAGAAAACTCAAAAAATCATGCCTCAACAAAAAACGACCCCTTGGTCCCCTTAAGTGGACGGGGGGGGGGGGTCTAGGACCCGTAAAATACATTTTGCAAGTTTTAGACAAACGATATACTTTTTTCCGACTCAGTTTTTTTTTGTATTGTGTGAGTTTTGGATACGCATCTTTTCACGAAAAAAAAAATATTAAAATCCACCACCCCGTAATTAGATAATTAGGTTAGATTCCCTAGGAACCCTCTTATCCACCAACGGAGTGTCAGTAAAAATTTAATGAAACAATTACAAATATTTTTCCTGTTTAAGTTTTGATATTCTGTATTAAATCAATATATATAAAAATCATTTAACCCTTTACTGTGCCTGATATCATACTTTGATTTTGCCATATCGCCATCACGCCACTGGACTGGACAATTCAATGGGAAAGTTAAACAGCAGACAATGCTACTATAGCGCAAAAAATGACATATTAAAATGACATTATTGGTGCAGTATACAATGGACCTTTTATACCCTATTACAACTTTTTCATTGCACATATTTGTGGAAACGAGAGCGTGTTAATTTGTGTTCCTTTTTTGCCGGACTTTTTAATTTTTAGTTGATTGCTTAATTTTTATCGTCTTATGACACTGCACGACGTTGAGTATAATTTTGGTGCAAAAATCCCATGCAGGGAATTTGTGGTTTGCATGCATACCACAGGCCCTATACTCCCTCCTTGATAGAAAATTCACACCTTTTTTCATATACCCGCCCTCTGCTGTTTTATTGGTTTTGTTTTTGAAAGCATGCATGCAGTGGAGCGAATGTAATTACTTGTAACACAACATAAGAGTGTGATATGTGCTCTCCACCCTTCTGATGAATTTAATGAACAGCACACGACTCGTGCGACAATTAAACCACTTCAGATGCAATATGGGTCGTTTATATGCATAAATGTTAATACTGACTTCTGCCGCAATATGGATTGCCATTTTTTCCTTTTGGTTCACATCAATTCAATGTATGCCTAATTTCCCCCAATCCTGCTCTAATTAAAATTCTGAATCAATATAAGGTTGCAATGTAAGCGTGCTATTCGTCAGGCTCTATTGGTTGTATATTTATTTCTCCGACAACATAAATTTCAGCTAGCCCGAAATTTGAATTCCTACACCTAAGCTCCATAACCGCTGATTGGGTCGGGATTTGGCTCATCAAAATTCAGTTTTAATAAAGGTCAACTTTCGTCAAAAATGTAATTTTCTTAAAGCCCCCAAGATCTTTGCTTTTTGCGCAACACACCCATACCTGAATCAAAAGTGAATGCTCTGCCCTATAAGGTAATATGGTAGCGGGTAAGCCATATCTCTGGTATGAGCACAGGTTTAGAAGTACATTATAGTCTGGCGTACTCACAGTCGGCTATCAACGGTAAGGAATATAGGCACTCAATTCAGTGTATTCTTTCACGCACCATATGTTTCACTCTTTATTCCGTTATCGTCTATGAGCCCTGTACTGGCCTCCCGCCGTACTATAGTTGCTTTCACACCGGTGTAAGCAGATATAGTCCTGCGGCGGGGAGCCACAGTCCCGGGGGGGGTGTTTTCCATACACGATAGCGGAAAAAGCGTGAAACTAAATGCTTGCGTGAAGAGTCACTGAATCACTTGCCCTATGTTTCACCATTGTTCCCGAACTATTAGTACGCCGGACCATATTACTCCTACACCGGTGTAGATTATGTCCGGCATACTCATATTCCGGGTACAACGGGAAAAGCATAGAGCACTCAATTCAGTTGACTCTTTCAACCGCATAACATTAGTTTCACGCTTTATTCCGTTATCGTCTAGGAGCCCCGTACTGTGGCTGCCGGACTAATCTGCTTTCACACCGGTGTGAAAGTAACCGTAGTTCGGCAGGTATCATGGTCCGGGTTCCATAGACCGACAACGACATAAAGCGTGAAACTAAGGGCCATTAAGATTCAACTGAATCGCTTGCCCTTTTGTTCACCATTATTCCCAGACTGTGAGCCCAGTGGACTATATCTCCTGCCACGACTGCATAATGATAAGTCCAGGTTACATGATCATTGATCACTGATATACCTTTTGTAAAATGCTGTTTTTTCAACGGTTCTAGACCAGTTTTTACGCTAATTCCAGGCAAGAAAACCTAGACCAGTTTTTTGTAGAAACGAAAAAAAAAAAAAATCAAAAAGCCACCAAAACACACATAAACTCATCTTTTGGTTGTAGTTTTTTAGCTTGTCTTGTTACAACATTCATATTTGTGATCAATTAAAGACACTATCAGTGATTTGCTAAATCAAATCAAAAAATCATCAACAATCAGATTTTTGCATGTCGTAACAAGTACAGGTATCCTAACATACCCCCCCCCTGCAAATGATAAGACCAGAACAACCTAATAGGACAGAATCGGAAATTTTAGCATTACTGTCCGTTCGGACACTTATACAACACTTATTGAATGGGGACTCGTATCTTGGAACATTGCCGTTTTCTTCCTTTTCTGTCAATTTCTTCAGTTGGGGAAAGGTAACTTATGAGAATTCTACAGCTTATCCTTCACTTTGAGGTACCCTGCAAATTTCATATTTTTCTAATCACTGATAGTGTCTTTAACATAATCGTAATCACGTAATCATAATTATATGGCCCGCATAACAATGTCTACTTTTGACCTGCATTTGGTAATTTTGTATCTATCTTGGTGCTTTTAACATCAAGAATAACCAAACCGAAAGAAATATTTTTTGGAAATGTGGCGATAATAAATTCTACAATTATACATCCAAGATGTCTTCCGATATACTCTAAGATGGCTTATACTTGATAACTTATTAACGCTGTACTGCAATGTTTGTGTAAGGGCCTATATCTCCTGTATTCTGTCACTCGATCATTTATATATCATTAGGTAGGCAGAGTAAACATCGATTACTGCAAGACATTGGCGTAACCAGCGGGGGCAGGTGGGCACAGCCCCCTGCTCAAAGCCGGCCCCCGCCAGCCCCCCCCAAATAACTGACCGTTTGGTAACAGTGTCTATGGAGAAGGACCCAAATTTCCCCCCCTCATAAAATTCCTCGGCACCCCTTTTTTGCCCCCCATTGCAAAGGTCTGGTTTACGCCACTGATGCAAGATGCCCATCAAGACGGGTATCCTGGTCTCTTTATTTTTGATAACGGCATGAAGCGTGAAACTTGTGTTATGTGGATTGTCAGCTGAATCGAGTGTCTTGTCTTTACCGTTGTAGGTGGAATATGAGCCGGCGGACTATAAAACTTCTCACACCACGTAAAAGTATTGTGCTGTCCCATCCTTTCCAGACCTAAGGCAGAAAATTCGAATGTTGTCCAGATTGACATTGGATGCCCATTTGTAAATTGGGTAAAGAACCATGCACCTGGCATGTTGGAAACCAAAGTATTTTCCCTTTACCCCCTCCTCCATGCTGAGAGTTTTAGTTTTTCTTACAAGATAATTACTTCCAACATTTTATAAATGTTAACACCAATCACACAGGTTCTAATAGTGAGTGCTTGTCCTGCGTACTGTATGCGGAGTGATCATGGTGATGATGAGCGCATCATGCCCATCGTATGACAAGTAGACGAGTATCCCTGATGATGAGGAGGGATCAACATCCGGTTCTCCTGATGAGGAATCCTCTCCATGCCACTAGTAATTCCAATGCCAATGGAGGCTCTTTAAGGTTTTCCAGGCGTCTGTTCATTTCCGTGAGGTCTCAATGTTTCATGTCTGATTCAGGAGTCTGTTGGTTTTCCGCTTTCCTTTGACGTGAGTATACCCGCCACCGGGATCAGTGTAGTGCCTGCGTTCGTGCTTCTTCAAGGAGTCCTTGTGGCTTGAAACGTTTTGCTGCATGTTTGCACTGAAATGCTTTCTCTGTGGAGTGCACCTTCTGGTGCGAACGGTGTTTTCTTTCCGTTTCGAGGTGAAGTCTACGGTCGCACTTGTAGGGTCTTTCTGAACGATGATGTCCATGTCTGCTTGAGATACGATTTCGCCTTGCAGGCGTTCCGCAGATTTCGCAGATTATGGGCGTGCCCCGTGTGATCGCATTTCGTGAACGTTGGAGTTGATCATCTGGAAAACCCTTGTTGCAAACTTTAACACTTGTAGGCTTCTCTTCGTGTGCTGCCTCTCGATTTTCACAAGATTTTGTTTTTGCGTGCAACAAAATCCACAAAATTTGCACATGTAAGGTTTATCACCAGTATGTATCCGTGGTGGGTCTCAAGCACGGTGCGTTTTCTGAATGCCTTACGCAAGATGCACACACATGATAGGCTTCTCACTCCGTGTGAAGTTTCTTCAGTCCCTGCCAGGTATGCTTTCGTTAATGCTGCTGTGCAGGGGGAAAGCTACACTTTAGGCCTGTCTTCGGAATGTGCTTTCCATGCGTTTTCAAGTTGAATCTGCGCACAAAACGAGCCTCGCAGAGATTGCATTTGTAAGGTTTTCTCTATTGGTTCTACTCCAGGATGAGTCTTTATGGTGTACAAACGAATTTGCATATGCAAATTTCTCTCCGCAAAATTTGCACATAAATTGATTGCTTTGGGTCATCTGACTCTGACATCAATTCCAGCACCTTGGGGTCCAGGTCTGATATGACTGTCTGTAGATCAGATCTTTGAGATTTGGGTTTTGTTTTTCTTCTGGAATTACCTTTCTTCATATTCAACTATCATCATCGGTCATCATCACCATCATTTGCCATGAGACGAATTTGGATTGAATTTCACTTCTATTTGCGTCCTCGTCCGATAAACTGGTTTTGCTCCTCTAATTCCTTGTCATTATCCCTTTGGCTTGTCTCGTCCACAGTACACCCATCATCCCATCTTGCAAAAATTCCCTCGTTCGTGATTCCCTTCCTATTGGTCTTTCTTCTGGGTCTCTGGCGAAGGGCTCCTCCATGTTTTAAACGAATTGCCACAAATGTCTGGTGTTTGATGTCCTTCTCTCAAACAGTCTCTCCAACTGCTGCTTGACATCCCTCACACACTTCATGCCACATGTTTGGCAGAAGTTTGAGTTTGTACCATTTTAATTCACAAAGGCCAGTCAATGTTCATGTTGGGTTACAACTGAAAAAAAAAATGGCATGCGTAGGTGACGACTGCTGTCCCTTCTGATCTTGCTTAATTTACAATGTGATTCTTCTGCTACCTACAAACCTGCAAAAAATGTTGAGATAAACAATTAATGAAGACACAACCTGCTATTGGAAATTTAGTGGTTATTATTCTTGCACTGAATTATTGCAAGCTAGACTGAAATGTACTTCAACAGTGAAGATTTTATTCAACTTGATAATCATCTTGGTAACATTTCTTTAATTGGTTTAGTGTGAGATTTCAAAGTGACTTTGTTAGAAAATACACAAAGTAGCATATTTTAGCAACAGGAGCAAGCCTCAAACATTCCATGTTAACTATCTGCTTTAAAGTTGAATCCTATATCCAGCAGACTACTGTATCTGAAACCGCCTGGGAGCTAGCAGATATTGGGTACAAAAGGTTTGAGTGATTAAATTGGACGGCCTGACAGGGACCCTTGAAACATGCTCTTAGAGTGCTTGCAAAGGTGCCTTAAGGGTGGGGGGGGTCTAAACCAATACATTACACAGGGGTCAAATTTTAAATGATCCAGTCATGTTAAAAACTATTCCAAGTTTTTGTCAACCATAAGGCTTCCAGAAAAGGTATAGTTTGCACTATCGTCAAAGTTTTTAGGCTAAAACATGGAAAATCGATAAAAAATGATCACATTTTCAGTTTTACAGGGGGTCAAATTTTTATAATTGCTCTGGATTTTGGATTTAAAAAATGGGACAAAATGTTTGGTGAGCTCATGGATCCAAATAAGAATGGTCTGACGGCTTAAATGCGTAGACCATAGGTAGGGGCCCCCAAAGGGGTCAATGTCATTTATTCATAGAGCTGACTTTTCCCCCTCTTTTAACAAGCATTTAAGACCCACCTATTCTCTTAATCCTATGATGTCCATCAATAATGGGGTTACTATTTTGTATCCTAATCGGAGTCATTTCAAAATTTGACCCCTGTACAAATATTGATTTTTCTGTTTTTAGTCCTAGACTCCAACCTTTAGGTTGCCAGATACTGCAAACTACCCTTTTTCTGATGTATCCACTAGGAATTCGATGAACAATGTAAACCTAAAATTTATTACATCAATTAACCAGCTCTCATGCCTTGGGGGGGGGGGGGGGGGTTGGGAGTATTTAAATTTGTGCATTAGATATTTCAAATACCAGGTTTCCCTAACATGCTGAAATTTTTATATTTTTTGCACTATAAAATATCTATAATCATTTTTTTCAAAAAAACCGAAAAAAATAAAAAACTTAAAAAAAGCAAAAAATTGTGACAATTTCTAATTTCCTATCTGGCAAATATGAAATTCAGCCTATATTTTCTATTAAAATATAAGCATACATGTATACAAATCACCTTTTGTTTTCATTCTTATTTCTGTCAGCCCACTAAAAGGTAGGGCATCTATTGCGTGTCTAATCTACATGTATATGAAATCACTACATATCACAGAAAATAGGGATGACTTGAAATTATCGGCTACGGCTTTCATGCCCAGATCTTGTTTGAATTCTTATAACTGTTTGGTATTGGTGAAAGAAACAAGCGTGCCAAGTTTTTTTAATTTTTTTCCCAAAAGGCGTTTTGTAGATATGTCCGTAAATGCGTTTTTCAATTCCCCCATAGACTTTGTACAGGGCTGAATTTTGGACAGTATAAGCAAATGGACCATTTTGTGAAAAACTCCATTTTTAATTTTCAATTATTTCTCAGTAATTGATGAGTGTAAATATTTGGTGTATGTTTTTTAATGGTTAAAGAAATAACAAAAAATCCATAAATTCTTTATTTTCTGTGGTCATCAAAACAAAAGAACTGTGTCGCAAACACTTTTTTGTTGACGTATTTCCTAGAAATACGGAAGTATCCATTTTTCATAATTTTCCCAGAAGAAACTACAACTTCCTTGGTGATGAATAAGGTGTCAATTAAAGGAAATCAAATTTAGAAAAATTCTCACAGTAGATTTTGCAGATTGAGTGTTTCCATTTGAATTAGGTGTTTTTTTTAATTTTCCCTGAATATTTTTCCTAAAATATTTTTTCTAAAGAATTAAACACTTGATTCGAAAAAGCCAACAGATATTTTAGGTATTTTGTTTTATACACACCCACCCTCCCTGAAAAGTTTAGCTTAAAAGCACCTTCCATTTAGGGCTGGGAAAAATTATTTATTGTAATTAGGGAATTTAAAAAAAAAAATACAACACTAAAACAAATCATGCGTCTTGAAACTGCAAAAATGTTTGATGAGATTCAACTCCTTACCATCGTCCCATTTTGGACTAATTGAAATTTAGGGATTTTTATTTCTATGGTACTTTTCTGTGAGACCATTTATCCGATGATCCTACCTTAAAGGTAACTTAAAATACATTCTGAATAGCACATCACTGACCATGTCAAATCTAGTGGCAACACATTTTTTTTGGTGAAAACATGCATGAATTCAGTAATCTGCCGCCACATCCTTCAACATGCGTTTATTCCGTTCAGAGCTGGGCGATTCAGAGGTGGTGTCACAATACAAATTCTTTCAAAACATACCTGCATCAAGGCAAACACCCATGTTGATGATTTTCCATGACCGTCCAAGGGTTGAGCATCAGAACCACTAAACATCACTTTTTGTTAAAGGTAGGCTTGGAGATTTAAAAAAAAAATGTCTATTATTACAATTAAACCATTGCGTGACGTCACTACTATTTACTAAACCGATGGTCTAATTTTTTACGAATATTCTGTACCATGTCTCGTGTATTCGTATCTACGAATCTACAGAAAGTGTGGATTTCGTATCTACGAAACTTCCCGGATTTAAGCCATACATTAACAATGTTTAACAGAAGATTCGTACAAATTATCTCACACATTAGTAAATTGATTGACATGTTGTGGGAGTAAAACGGGTTAACGAATCGAATATAGGCCGACAAACATTAATAACAGAAATCAATGTGAAAGTACGACATTGGATACAGTGAGTTATTTTTGTTTTCTAAGTTTTAGTTGTGTTTATCTTTATCCAACTTAATTTTCAACAAAATAATTAATGTTCTTTTATTACTTTTTTGTACACGTGTACTTTTTTTAAAATTTAATATCAAGCCAGTGTTTAACAAACATGTTTGATTTTTAATTTTCACATATTTTATTCTTATAATATGGGTTTATCTTGTACTTCTTGTATTTCAATAAATTCCTTCAATTTATTTCAGGCCTGGATCTTTTATTAGGTATTTTTAAAAAAATCACCTTTTGGTTCTTTTGTTTTCGGCCTAAAATATGTATTTTATTTTTTTTTTATTCTAATCTTATTCAATCGTTGACATTTTGTACTGATGTAAAAGAGAACATTTTTAAGCCTATGCTTGAATTCATTTACTTCGAGATGAAAGTTATCGGATTATATGTCTTAAAATGTGGCATAAATTTTCAAAATTGCCTTTAAAGTCCAGGCCCGATCGCTAATAGCCTCGATCCCCAGAAGCCCCAATTTTAACCGAAGTAAGTGTCAACATTTTGGTATCAAGACAAAGCTACTCTTTTTCTCATTTACCTGTGAAATCTTAGGGCCAAAGATGTTTGGATTGGAAGTAATGAGCGAAAATGTACCCCAATTTGGTCCAACCAATATAATTTTACACAGTACTCTATGGGGCTTACTAAATCACGTTTTCTGCTCCTACATGAAAACGCATTGAATCATCGGCGCGCAACTTTACAGGTGGGGTTTTTGGGTAATGCCAATCTATCAAGGTGAAAACTCCATATCCTTAAATCGGGCCATCCCCCTTTAAATTTTATTTTCACTTCATGTGAAGTTGGTTATTGTGTTCGTCCTCGTGTTAAAGGTATCGTTAGACGTTTTAATGCAGTTTTACCTTGCCTTGAATTGTGTCAATCGAAGGAGTTACATTGATTCAATTTTTAATCATTTTTGTATTATATCCATACTATACAATTATGATAAGGCCTATTTTTAAAGGCCTAAGTGTGATGTCAAACGAAATAAAGGGTGGAAGGGGACGTCCTACAGTTTTGCTGGGTAGATCACGGGCTCTATATTTTACACGTGTCTATAGGGTTCTTCACAATTTTAGGGACACGACCAAAGCCACTATATTGACTTTCATCTTGTACTAGATATTTGCAAGAAAAACGGCTTAGCTCATCTTCTTTGGCTCGAAAACCTAGCGTTCATTTTATTTCTTATTCAAACAGGCCCTGTAGGGTCAGAGCCAAAAATAGTCACATCAAGGTGCAATTTCAAATTGCTTGTGATGAGTGAATATTGTCATGTGTGAGTAAGTAAAATTGAGTTCATGGATCAAAACATTTTCGGTCAAAAAATAGCGTCGTTTACGAGATATACAATTGAGATGAAAATGGCGCCCGCTTGAATGTGGTGGGACGGAAATTGAAAAAAGTGATATAATTAAATAATAGTACGAGGTAACAACAAAATTGATTTTTTCTATTTAAGAGGCCTATAAGATAATTTTGATACCAGAAATATGTGGACCTGTGGTTTCTAGAATTACAAAATACAAAATAATAAAATAATTCCTTCCCACCACATTTTGGTGAGGGTTTTTTTTTAAGTTCACGAAAAAAACAAAAATATAAATCACAGCAAAACATTCAGACCATCATATTATGAAACTATATACTGAACCAAAGAATTCATGGTATTTATATACATT
>JAMKCH010034269.1:0-15077 GCA_023653785.1 Ophioderma brevispina
GATTAAATGGTCTCGACCAGTGACCCCAGTGCACGCCCTTTCCGACCATAGCCTTCCCTCATTCCGCTTTGGGCAGCCTGACCAACGACGCGTGTTACCGCAACTCTGTCATTAGCAGCCAAAATTAACTGAGATTTTGATACCTGGACTCGTTGTCGTCTCATACGGAGTACTCCTACTACTAAACCCATATCTATCTGGATTCTTACTGGATTATATACGGGATTTATAGCGCTCATTCGAGACGGAATAAACGGAGACTTTTACAACCGTCGGAGAGCTCTGATTTTGTATCCTTTTTTTTTGGCCGCCCGGATGGGGTCATGTGATCTGTGTAGGGGGCTAATAAGGTAACAAAGGCAGCCCATTGACGCACGTGTCTCGTGCTTTGGATGCCTTTGACTACTGCTGGGTTTGTTATTTTTTATTTGTTAGCGGGTTTGCTTGCTAACAATTACATATTAAAAAAAAATGTGTATATTTTATTCTATGCTTTGGTATCGCTTACTAACATATTTGAACTGTGTTTTGAAAAATTTCTTTAACCGTTGGTGTCTCAGTTACGAGTGGTTTTTGATGTCCCTAAGTTGCGTACCGGGAGACCTCCCCGGCACGCCATGTTATTTTTCTGTACGGTTTTTATTGCGCACGCTACTCCATCTAGCAACTCACGCTCACCCATTATGGCGCATAATTGCGTACGCTGCCCCGCATCCATTCATGAGGGGGATCCCCATCCTTTGTGTGTCTGTCACAGCAAATGTTCCCGGCACCAACCGGTGGCGCCTTCTTTCTGTCTTGGCTGTCGGATTTCGATGGGGCAACCATCGAACATGGGGTACGCTGCTCGTGTTGCGTACACGGTGAGGGGGGGTGGTAGTCGGTCTCCGGCCCGGGGTTCGTCCACGGCAGCCGCTGCTGCTCTGGTGCTCCCAAAGGTGGATATTAGCTTCGGCTTCTTCACGTCATGCTGATGATGTGGCTTCGGGCCGCCCCTCAGCACCCCCGGCCGCTGGCTCGCCTGGTTCAGACCTAGGGGCTGCTCCGGTGCAGGCTAGCGCGGTCTGCTCTGGCCAGATCCCACTAGGGGGCCTTGGCTTCGGTGGACGCTCCGGTAGTGGTGAGTGGTGATGGTTAGGCCAGTCGCCCCGGCTAATCCATCGCCGTTGTTGTTCACAACTAACGTGGTTGCGGTCCCCTGTGTCCTTCGGGCACTCGACCGCGACCACGGTGTCCATTACTTCGGGGTATGGTTTCGGCTAACCCTTGGGCTTTGGCCTCGTCATCCCTTTGCGGGACGCCACAGGGTTGACTACGTTCGCTACACCCCGCATGACTAGCCTTGCTAGCATGTAGTGCCTTCCGCAGCCTGCGCCGCAATCCGGCTCCGGGGCCCCCAATCGGGGCTTGCGTTGCGATGGGTGCTCCCGCTGTGTTGGCCTCCGCATCATGCCCCAGCTACTAGGCGTCTCAGGCCTCTCACTCGGGTACGGCCTGCTGCGGTATCTAGTGGCCTTCCGGCACCGGTCTCCGTGACGGGTCCGCCTATGGTGGGTACCCGGTGGGTGCCCCTGCTCTGGCGTTCCTTCGGGGCAGCCTTCGTGGCCTTCCCCTGCGGGGACACAGTACCGCCGCATTCCTACCTTCTCAGGTTACGCTGCTTCCCCGTATGTGGCTTACCCCCCCATGTCGTTCTTGACGGCTGGGGTGGGACAGCCTGGCATGGTTCTTTCGACCGGGGCTCCCGCCTGCGGGAGCCCCTCCAGTCTATCGTCCCACCGCGCCTCCTCCGTCGGCTGCCGGCTCAGCATGCAACAGGTGCTGTCGGGGCTGCTTCTTACCCGTTTCTAGCGGCGTTGCGGCCTCTGCTGCAGCATTTTTGTTCCTCCTTTCGGAGCCACTCAAGCTACGGCGGTACAGCCTGGTAACCGGCCCGGGGCAGGGCGTGTACCCGTCCACACCCTCGGCTTACTTGCCTGGTACTGGGTGTCGTCCCCACGCCTTCTCTTCCTGTACCCTCGTCAGGGTCGGGCTTGGTGCTGTCGCGGCCCCATACTCCTGCGCCAGCCTATGCCAGTGGCCTTGTCCCCGCGTGGCCCTGGTGTCGCCGCCCAGGTGGCGTCGCGTGGCCTTCCGCCTCCATCCGCTCGTTTTGTTGCCCCGGGCCTCCCAGGACTCCTTCCGGCCGCAGACTTCCGATGTTTCGGGGGACAGCGCTGGCGTGATGGACTCGGGCTGGGAGGAGAGTCACGTGGGTGATACTCCTTCGCAGCCGGCGACGTCCGCGGCAGCTTCGTAGCAGGAGGATGTGGATTTCCTCTTCCCGCGTGCACCCCTCCAAAAAAAATGGGGTGCTCCGCAGGGCTCTGACTGACCCCCCCCCCCTTCGCCTGCCTGCGCGCCCGAGCTCTGCTGAGGAGGACGCTCAATCTGGGCTTCCCTATCCTCCCCTCCGTAACGCGTCCAGGCGTTGACGCTTCCCACAGACGTTGGTCTTCTGTTGAAGCGCTCCTTGGAGGTCACTCAGAAGATCTCTTCGTACCCGGTGAAAACTTTCGCCAGATCGTTGAGAACTACCGAAGTGGACTACGACTCCTTCCTGAAGACCCCGATTATGGATCTTGACCTAGCGGCCAAGTTGTCAACGGGCAAGGCCGCCCGACTGCGTTCTCCCCTTCTGGTAGGACTCAGTGAGGCACCTCGAAAACCTGGCGGTGAACCTCCGGCATCATGCTCGGTGGCTTTCTCTATGGTCCTCGCCCGCGACCTCAGATCCTCGTTGGGCGAGGGTGAAGTTTTTTCTCCTCGGAAGCCTCTGAGGCTTTGACTGTCCTAGCCTCGCCAGTGACTCGGCAGACGGATGCTTCAATGTCTTGGCGCGTCGCCTCATCTTCCTGCGACGCGAGAATTCCTGCTTCCATCGCTTACCCTGAGCTTCGATCTTGCATCGGAGGTCTCTAAGGCCAAGCCCGAGTCACGGAGCTTCCTCTTCGGAGGCTCGTTTGGTGACTCACTCTTGTCCCTCAGCGGAACGCGTGCGTCGACATGCACCAAGGAGGCATCAGGCGAAATCTCCTCCCGTGGATCTTCGGCTAAGATAAGAATAAGCGCTCGCGCTCCTCTTCTTCCAGCCGTTGCCGCCAAGCAGGCGAAGTCGACACCGCAAACGTCGCTCATACCCCAAGAAGCCCGCTGCCCCAGCCACTTCTTCTCAGAAGTCCAGGGCCGCCGCACTCTTCCCCCTCCCAAAAGCAAGTCGCCTGGGAAGGGGAAGAACCCTTCCGTCCTGAGGGCCACGGCGGCTGCGTGTCCTCTCGTCGGGAAGGGAACCTTACACCTCCGGTGGGCGGGTGTCCTCTTAAGTTCCTTTTGTGCGGGGAATGGCAGCATTTCTCCGCACCTTGGGTGCTGAGTGTGGTGAGACGGGGGTATCGAATAAATTCACCGCGTCACCCGCCCCCAGCGACTTCCATGCCGAGACCTACCCCGCTCCGGTGAGCCGAATAACCAAGTTCTTCGGGCCGAGGTCTCGCCCTCACTGGCAAAGGTCCATTTCCCCGTCGACCCCCCCCCTTCACCGAGGGGTTTTGGTCGACAGTTCTTCTTGGCTCCCATAAGAAGACCTGGGATTGGCGTCCCAATCCCTGAACCTGAGGCCGTTTTTCATGTGTCAGTTGTAATTTGTGTCAAATAGCGGTATTTTGGGGCCTATAAATATTGTGGAAAAATTTAGGTATTAAATAGAAAATGTTACTTTTGAATATTACAGTATATTGCATAGTAATATCCCTACCGTATTGTGGTACATCAGAAGTGACGGTTAAAAACTTGGGTGTGGCTGAGAAGAAAACGCCATGGTTGTGCACTGACCCATGTTTCCTGTAAAAGGCTTTAATAGGAGGGTGAGAACAGCATGGCACATGTATGTAAGGTCTTATGCCATCAGTGCAAAAGGTAGTCCGCGATTGGGTCATATCAAAGCTTGCATTTTGTGGTACAGAATTTAAAAGGCAAGTCTTTGTCCTGGGATGTCCGCGGAGTGGTATGTTAAGGAGACAAATAGTAAGTCATGATATATGTAAATAAAGGAATACATGTACAAGAAGTGTTTGGCTGCTAATTTACAAGGACTCTATGCTACTGCAAGGCTCCGCACAATGTTATTGTGTGTATCGGTTTTCTTCTTCAATAGACCTAAGTGCGGTAAATGTTGGTTCTCCAGCCGTGAGATAACTAAAAAAAACAATCACAGCGGTGGCACGGAAAAGAGACATAGTAAGGTAAAAATTGTCATCGAAAGCTACATACCTTTGTGGTAGTTCACATCGTCCATTGATCTACAAATTGAACGTGTTTTCATCATCAAGCAGCAGATTTTGATTGTTCGTGTTTTCAAAATGCGGCGTTGTAATGAATGACAAGACTTAAATGTAGTGCTGGAAATATTTTGTGTTTATTCCTGGAAGCAGTGGGTCATCGACGGACTAACAAAGTTAAGTTCTTTGTGGAGGTGTATGCAATTGTGGAGCTGGCAATGGGAGAAATATCGACATTCACCTAATTTTGTGTAAACCATTTGTGTATGTCTACGCATCCTTTGTGTGTTTGGGCTGGAAAGTTGCGTCATTCAGCGGAAGGCAGTCTACAAGAATATTGTTCATGATTTTCGCTGAGAACAAATCAGGCAAAGATAAGTTATATTTAGGGCGTGTATCATAGTCACACAGATGCTAAAGTTTTAATTTCAAGTTTGTAAGTTTAGTTTATGTGAATTTTATATTGTATTAATTTAATATATTGCTATTTCCTGACTTTTGCCATTGTTTTAGATATCAAATTCTATGAAATATTTTGCTATGTATTAACTATATTATTAGGTCAGGGATTTTCTTTCATCATATTGTGTCACAATGCCTATGACAAGAATAAGGAAACTGACGGAGATGGGGTATCTGCGTGAACAAACTCCGGCTGGTAATTCCTGAGGGTTTTGCCCAAAGAAAGTGGTTACCAGATTTGGAAGTGCAATAAAATCAATAGAACTAGAACGTTAAAAGAAATGAAGAGAAGAAAACGAAACGTGCATTTGAAGATAAAGAAAAAGAACGTCAAATTGAACAGAACGTTTAAGAAATGAAGATGGAGAAAAAACGTCGAGCTGAATTGCGTAAACTTGAACTAAGCGGAAAAGCTAAAGAGACGAATGATGAAAGTAATCCACAAAATTCACAAAGTCAACCGAGCATCTATGCGTGTTCCGCGTTTCGAGATGAGAGGACATAGATGTATATCTTAGGGCTTTGAATTGCCTTGCTGAGTACAATGGGTGGCACAGATCAACAATGGGCTAAGAATTTGATTCCCTCGTTTGTCAGGTAACGGCAAAGGAAGTTTTTGCCACTCTCACATAAACGAGTCTCAAGACTATGAAATTCTCAAGGCAGCCATATTGGCCAAGTATAAAGAAATGCAGAATCGTATTACCGCTTGAAATTTCGTAACAGTGGTCACAAGCACAGACACTGTTTCTGAATGGGTGAATGATTTGATATACTTTGAGAGGGGTGGGGCCAAATTTGCGATATTCCGCATGGGGCTTTTCAGGCTCTCAAAGAATTGATAATTAGTGACCGCGGCCTTACTAAACTGCCATGGATTTAGCCATGTATCTCAAGTATAGCAGAGTCAAAACGGGCCAAAAGACTTAGCCGTGAATCGGACATATATATCATGACCGGGCGGTAAGGCATATTGGCAAAGAAGTCATAGCTCGAGCGTGAGAAATGGTGGAAAAAAAAGCGCCGAGGCCATGGGGCCCAACTCAAAATTCCTCCAAAATTCAAGCCAGTTGTGAATGCTATATTTTTTTTGTGTAGGCAGACAATATCCAAAAGGTTTTCCCAATGTGGTTTAGCGTACCAGTGCAGCATGCTCCCATTGCAGCAACCTGTTCATCAGCGTATGCTACTACTAGGACACAGTTCACGTTACACACAGGCCCAAATTAGATCACGATGCAAAATTAAGAACGTGTTTCCAGTGTGGCACACCAGGTCAAATAAAGATAGGGAGTTTCCCAAAATCCTTGGTCGATCAGCCTTCTGGTCCAAAAGCCAAGCCTGTATATAAATGCAAGAGAGCAGACACCCTGATGTTGCACGTGCGCGCATGAACAAGAGTCTCGGAGCGGAAACATGAAGAGAAAAATGGAAAAATAATGGCGCGATTCGCATCGCGAGCATTCTCCTTTGTGCTTGCACATTTAGTCCCTGCTGCGTGTTATCTAGAGGCGTACTGTTGAACTATAAGGTATTGGTGTACTCTGTAATACTTCCGCTTGCAAAATCGACTTTTAAAATCTCCCGTAGTATCTGTACATTGCAATGGCCTGTTGTGAAAGACCTTGACTATATGTGTTTTGTTAGGTGGTCATATAGATGACACATGTTCTGAAATGTTCAGTAAACAGGTATATTTGATGACTAGAGCTCATGCACAGAAAGAACGTGAATAATTCCACCAGGTGAAAATGAGTTGTGTGAATTTTGATAATATCTTGTCAAATTGTGATTCCCCGGCTGAAAGTGTACATGCTAGTTAATAACACACCCGAAGTGACGTCAGTGACGACACTGCCACTTTAAGTGGTCCTCGTCAAAAGCGGTGGAAAAACAACGATCTGATCCACCATTAGCTGGTGTGAGAGAGCGTATTGTGGGTAGTGACGATATTGACAAACAAAGAGTGTGTTTTCTTCTATGAAAGGGATTGAGTGCTACGAACTACGTCCCATGGTCTAAGAAGGATAAAAATGAGAGTTCCTCTGAGTGCAAACCGTTGAACAAATAGTTTGTTCCCAAAGAATCGATCCTCAAATATCATGAAGGTAACTCATGCAAGCAGGCCATTTAGGTTTAGAGAAACAAGGCTCGCATTTTTACACAATTTTATTGGCCAAATATTTTCCAAGATATTGTGTATAATTGGTAGATCATGGCGAGTATGGTCAAATGATTGATAAAGGTAACACTCGGAAGTATCCATTATTGCCCATGCCTGATTGACGTGGCCCTTCAAAGAATAGGATCGATATTGTGGACCTCTTCCATTTCCCGAAACTGAACTCTTACCGTTGACTGTATGGCATGCAACTAGGTCTCCCGAGCTATCCCACTTTCTACTATTAGGACTGATACTGTTATCAATGCGCTTCCAAGTGTTTGCGATAATCGGCCTACCAAAAGAAATTGTACATGATCAGGGCACAAATTTCATGTCTAAAGTCATGCGCGGTATTTGTGAGAAATTAGGCATTAAGCAAATTGCAACTTCTGCACGGCACCAGCAAACAATGGCAGACGGAACGTTTTCCTCCATGCACGTTGAAAACTCTAGGCTCAGTCATTAACTGATAACAATGAGTGCTGGGATAATATATCCCCTTCTTTTTTGTGTTTCGTACAGGGAGGTGCCTTGTCAAAACCACGGGTTCTCACCCTTTGAATTATTGTACGGCTGACAAGTGCGAGGTCCGCTTAGCGTGCTTCACCAAGCTTGGATAGATACGGATGAAGGGCCAAAGGATGTCTTTTCACATTTGTTCCAACTGCGTGACCGTATGCAAATCTTTTTGGCAATGCACCAAAACACTGAGAAAGGTCAGGCCAAAATGAAACAGCATTCTGATCGGGAGTGCGCCAGGTGCGGCATTTCTCGGCCCGGTGAATCAAGTACTTGTAATTTCTTCTGAGAGCCGCTAAGTTAGACAGTAATGGCGTGGCCCATATGCAATTAAAGCGCCGTCTGGATAGGGTTAACTATGAGATTGAAATGCCAGATAGTGCAAGAAGTTGCGTGTAGTTCATGTCCATCAACTTAAACGATGCTAACAATTAATGAGAGTGACAGACTGACCACATGTGTGTACATTACAGGTGAGTTCATGAAATCGGTCAATCAAATGATATATGTGAAGATGTACTGACACGTCATTGTCAAAATATCTCTTTGATATGTAGGCCCTAATTGTTGGAAAACGCCAAACATGGTTCAAGTAGATATGGCATCAGAATTAACTGAATCTCAAAGAAGTGAAATTTTAGGTTTGGTTAGCTTCGATGATGGGTGTATTTTCTGATGTACCTTGTCGTACACATTTGGTTGAACAGCATATTTTGATCTAATCGATCACAGACCTGTACGCCAATGTGCTACAGAAGGCCCCAGGCGCTGCCGTGAGCCATTCCAAAGAAGAACTTGAATTCGTATGTTTTTTTTAGAACTTAGGCATTATTGACGTACCACATTGAATGTCATCGCCTATTGTGGAGGTGCCCAAACCTGATGGATCGGTTCGAGTTTGTTCAGATATGAAGAATTAAAAGACTCCAAAATTTGATTCCATACAAATTGTAGCAATGCATGACCTTCTTGAACAAGTGGGTGCTGCTAAGTATCTTACCACTCTTGATTTGACAGGGTTCACAAATATTCCCCTGACGAACGATCTCGTATTGCTGTAGTTTTTGTCAACTGCCTTTTGGTCATTCAGGTACACTGTACTACCATTGGTTTTGGCAAACATAGTAGCACATTTCAACGACTTTGGATGATGTGTTTGCGTTATTGTCATGATTTTGCATGTGCATATATTGGATGACCTTTGCATCTATAGTCATCTTGGAGTATCTGTAGCTCGCTTGCAATGTGTTTTCAGTTTACTTTTGGAATCAGACTTTACTGTAAAGCCGGCGAAGTGCAAAAGTTATGCAACACAAGTTGAATTCTTGGGTCATGTGATTGGAAATGGCGATCTTACGCCTGATTCCTTGACAAACTTTGATGCTGTAGTAATTTTCCCTCGTCCCATCACTAAGAAAAATGTGAGGGCAAATTCTACCTTACGGGCTATTATGTAAATTCATTATGAACTACGCCGCCATTGCAAAACCGCTCCCCACTGGATCTGACCAGAAAAAGTTTCCTACACCGTGGTATGGAATCCCGAAAGTGAGGAATGCATTTTCAGATGCTCAAAGCGTGTTTGACCAACACACCTATTCCGGGCTCACACCACCCGATTTTGATAGCAATTTATTGTACAGACACACGCCTCAAATTTTTGGCATTGGCGCTGTGCTGATTCAAATTGACAGTGTGAAGGAACAGAACATCCTATTGTATATGCTAAGCAGGAAATTTATCGCATCCGAAGAACATACAGTGTCCCTGAAAGGAAATGTGGGCAATTGTTTGGGCAGTTCCGAAATTAGAATACTACATGATAAGGCTATCATTTCAAAATCATGACAGATCATCAGGCACCGAAGTGGCTAGCTAGTACCAAGTGTACAAAAAATCCGTTTATGAGATGGGTTCTTATGACTTCAGAGTTCCAACATTGATGTAGAGTACCGTAAAGGGCTCAAATGGTAATGCAGTGGGCCAGTAGAGCATAAATTATGTGTGTCAAATATGTGCTTGTATTTACATTAGGCAGTGAATGTGTTAACTAATATATTGTATTTTATCCACAACTTAAAATGATATACTGGATGCTAAGTCTAAGTTGTGTAGGGAAACAATAAATTTCCATGCATCTGTGATGGACTTAATGACATAATGGTTCGGTGGACAGATTTTTTATTTTTCAAGTCGGGATAACGTGGATTATGGACCGGTTTAATTTTAATTTGCCTGCATTTCACAAACACTAACGCCCTAAGATTAATTCTGGGAAAGCTTTATTAGGTTGAACGTTTCTGTTGGAACATTTCTACCTGTAATTGGGCAAGTTCATTCTTCAAATCTCGACATGATCTTCAGTAGTGACATGTACCAACAAGTCTACAAGTGCACCCGGTGGACATAAATGCAATCTAGAGGTGAGGCTTCATTTTGCCTATTGATATCTGACTTGATTGACTCTTGTGTTATTATAAATATGAATGACTTGTCATTTTGCACTAAAATAACCAGATTTTTGAATTTATTATTTTCATAGGTGTATTGATATGTTATATAGGCCTTACACGACGGCTATTTGGGGGGTCATTTATTTAGAAGACTGACACAGTTTTTCATCGGGGGGAGGCATTTCATGTTTGTAGGGTGTATATAGTTGGCAAAATAGGTATTTTGGGCCTATAAATATTGTGAAAATTTGTATTACATATAAAATGTTACTTTTGATATTACAGTATATTGCATACCGTATTAGCCTCCAGATGTGTGGTACATAGAAGTACCTTTGAAAGCTTGGGTGTGGCTGGATAAAACGCCATTGTTGGCACTGACCAATGCTTCCCTGTGAAAGGCTTTAATATGGGTAGGGTAGACACATGCATGGCATATTTTGATGTATTGTATTAGGCATGCGTGCAAAAGCTCTTCTCTTTATAGGTCAATAATAAAAGCGTGATTTTTGTGTAAACAGAATTTTAAATAGGCAGTTTTTGTCTGGGAGGTCGGCGGGAGTGGATGTAAAAAGGAGAAATATTAGTCATTAATATATGTTAAATAAGGTGATAACATGTACAAGGAGGGTTGGCGCTTAAGTTACAAGTACTCTAATCGACGGACAAGGGCTCCGCACATGTATTGTGTGTATCGGTTTCTTCCAATATACCTAAGTGCGGTAATTGTGGTTCTCCGGCCGTTGAGATACCGGGAAAAAAAACCATCACAACACCCCTGTTAATCAGTCTCATCAGGCAAGAGTTCGGATGAAACTTCTCTCGCGTCAATCCGGCGCTGTCCTTTGAAGGGGAACTGGGCGTCGTCTTTTGGGATCTAAGACGCCTACCTTCACACGTCCCAGTCGCAAATATCCGACCTTTCGGCTGGCTCCGATTCCAAATCGAGGGCCCAGTCGTACATGGACGGCCTCCCTTCGACTCTCCACCTCTCCCAGGTCTTCACACGATGTGACCCGGAAGTGGGCGCCTCCTCAGGCGGCAGGGGGACAACCTCTGCATGTACCTGGACGACTGGCTGATCTACGGACCGTCGCCCGGCGACGACCGAGATGGTCCGTCGAACAATTCAAGGCTGCAGAGTTGGTTTCATTCACTTCGACAATCGAGCCTGACCCCCTCCAAGACTGAGTATCTGGGTGCACTGCTGCAACTGCTTCCGGGCAGTGCAGAAAAACCGTACGGCCGAGCGGGTGGATGTCGTGGTTCCGTCAGCGACCTCCATGGCGTTGCTTTCGCAGGCCCCCGCTCGAGACTGGCTTTTCGCCTTCTAGGCTTGATGGCCACTCTCGTCGACTTGTCCCCGTACTGTCCGCTTTCCATATGAGGATGCGTCAACTGCACCTCGGACGACATTTACAGGCCTATCAAAGCACCCAGACTCCCTCTGATCCCATCAAAGGAGAAATCCGGAAGCACCGTGCAATGGTGGGCTCACCGCCCCAACCTGAATCAGGGGGATTCCTTTGCCTTTCCCCGCGCCTCCTGTCGATAGTGTTATCACGACGGACGAGTCCAAAGTCGGTTTTGGGGGGTTTCACCCAGACCTCACGCCTCGGGGACTGTTCCCGGACCGAGGCTCAGGCCATGTCAATCGCCTCAAATTGTGGGCAGTGGAACTACCCTAGCTCACTTCGATGCGATGGTGACCAACCCAGTGTCCGAGTAAGACGGACACTCCACCGGGTGGCCCTACATCAACAAGCAAGGCGGGACTCGGTCCCGGGCCCTGTGTCTCGACGCCATACGTATCAATAGCGTGGTGTCAAAACCGGGCCATCACGATGTCCGCAGTACACATTCCGGTGGCCGTCAACTTTCTTGCCGTCGATCTGTCTCGCGGCAGAATGACGGCCTCGGAATGGATACTGAACCGAAATGTCGTACGAAGATCTTCTAGAGACTGTAGTGCCTAAGATCGACCTGTTCGCCTCGAGCCAGAGTCCCCGCTCCCTCTGTATTGCACCCGGACTCACGACCAGGGTGCGTACGCAGTCAACGCTTTGGCGATGGACTGGTCGGGGTTCACGGCGTATGCCTTCCCACCAATTCCTATCCTACATCGTGTAGTTTCGAAGATTGGTCGGGAGGCGTGCCGTGTCCTCCTCATCTCTCCCTTTTGGCCGAAACAACCTTTGGTTTCGGCCAATGATGGATCGCTTAGCGGCTCTGCCGCTGCGGCTACCGATCCGTCCGGATCTTCTATCATTTCCGGACGGAGGGAGCGCCAGTCCGTCGCTGGAGCACCTAGCCTTGACTGTGTGTCCATTTATCCCGGCAACGATCAGAGATTTCTGGGCTTTTTTCCACATGATGGCTTGCCTCGGCTCATGTCAGCGGGAAGAAGAGTCCATCCATGGCCGCTTACTCTAAGCGTCTCGGACCCTACTTCCGCTGGTGTGACGACGAGAGGTGTCTCCGATTCGGGCATCTGTATCCGATATCGCTGACTTTCTCACCGATCGCAATCGCTTCGATAGCGGACTTGAAACTTCGACTGTCAGAAACTACAATTCCGCTATCCTAATCCTAGCGATCCA
Source organism: Ophioderma brevispina (assembly GCA_023653785.1). NCBI lineage: Eukaryota > Metazoa > Echinodermata > Ophiuroidea > Amphilepidida > Ophiodermatidae > Ophioderma > Ophioderma brevispina. The sequence goes on from JAMKCH010034269.1 coordinate 12,515, forward strand.
TAGAGGTTTTTGACGACGGATCGACTATCAATGAGATGGTTCGCTCCGTCTCCTTCGAGAGGGGATGTTTTAATACACGACCTCCGACCAGGAGGCGGTCCCCCTGGGACTTATACTGACTTAGACTATTTAGTGAAGCCGCCATTCGAACCAATGGCTGATGCATCACTAAACATTCACCATTAAGACGGTCTTCCTCGTCGCTCTCGCCTCTGGGATACGATGCTCGGAGATCAAGATATCTCAATGTCAGCGTCAGATTCTCTCGGGACAGGTCCAATTGTTCTTAAGGCCGGATTTTCTGGCAAAGAACGAGTCATCCTCATTCCGACCTCCACCAATTATCTTACCCCGAATTGCATGTCAGTCTTCGGTGCGGGAAGATCGCCTGTGTTGTCCCGTTCGGCCCTTGAGTACTATAAACGTAAACTAGTCCGCTCATGCACGAATGACTTGTTGTTTCTTCCACACTCTTTCCCCCCACGGTCCAGCGTCCAAAAGCGACAATTGCTAGATGGAGTAGTGCTGTAATTAAATGATTCCAACGCGGTGGTAGGAGTTTCACAAGCTCGAGCCCATTCCGTTCGAAATAGCGCTTCGCATGGGCCTATCACCGCGGAATCAGTATTGCCGAAATTTGCGAAGCTATGTCGTGGAGTGCTCCCACAACGTTTTCGTCGGTGTATTACAGAAACTTACAAACGCCCCAAGAGAACGTTTGCGAGGGGCACTCCTGCAGAAACAACCCTAAAACTCAACTTCACTAGACATAATGTCCTCCCATCCGTTCCGAACTGTGACGCTCGCCTCGGAGTATTCCGTGGTCAGGTAGCACTTGTCCCCGATTTTTATGTTAAGGCCTTTAGGCCTTTAACATATGTTCTTTATTTTTAGTGTAGGTCTCGCCCTTGGCTGCATTCTGTTGAATGCTCTGAAATATCATGCTCCACCTCCGCACCTCCGACTGATGTGCTCGTCTGTGTTGATTGAAATCTTCATTCACGGGGGTTAATGCATATATTTCAGTCACTGGTGTCAAGGAAATCATCTCAGTGTAATGATTTAGTTAGAAACACTTTATGTTTCATAAATCATTTAACTGCGGCCTGATTTCCTTTCCATGTTGACTGTCCCTTCCTTCCCGCTTCCAGCCGCGCCCCACAGCAATGATATGAACGCGTGTCCGTGTGGGCTTGAGTCCAAACGGGATTAAGGTAGAGCTAAGGTCGACAGGGCGTGACCTGGGGTCACTGTCGACCATTATCACACTTTATGGGTGTCAAACCCTGCTAAAATAGGTTATTTTGGGGCATTCCACTTCTAGGAAGGGAAATGCATATATTCAGTCAACATTGGAAAGGAAATCAGCTCAGTTAAATGATTTATAAACCTAATGATGTTTCTAACTAATTATTTGCAGTATGCCTCATTTACTGCCCTGAATTTAAAAATACTTTACCTAGTGATGGAGGAAGATGCAGCAGGGTGCAGTATAGTCAATTTTACTGCAATCCTTCTCAATTTAACTGCGATGTACTGCAACAGCTGTTGACACCAATACAATTGTCTCTCTTTTATTTTACAATTTAATCGGGGGTACAACAATATGACAACTGAATAAAAGCAGGGCACAAAAGGCTGTTATTTGTGTAAAATCAGAAAAATCCATTTTGGGAATCTAACCATAAGGCCTACAAAGAACAAGATAATGTTATATGGGCCTATTCTCCATAGAAATGTGTTGGTAAACCAGAATTTACGAAAACTAATATTTGCTTGAACTTGAATTTCATATAATTGCAGAGGATCATTGATTTGATATTTTTGTTTCGTCTGGCAAGGGCACATAAGATTGGAGTGTTGGTGTATCGGGGCTGATATGGAAAAATGTTGATGCAAATGTTTAACCCTAAACACCTTGCTCGCTGTTCCACACCTTTGTGACACATTTTCAATGGCACTTGCATGTAAGAGTCCCTGGGTAGTGTCCCACAAGTTACCCTTCAACTTGGGTCAAAGATCATCTAGATGAGGGTTTAGAGGTCATTGTGCCCAAAATGGTCAGTTGGGGGTGGGTCCAAATTGCTTGTGTTTCCACATGTGTTGCTTAATTTTATTACACTTGGATACCTTGGGTCCCTGGAGTATCACACATGTTTGTGACTCATGTGACCTTGGTGACTTTATGTGACCTTTGTCTCCATTTACAAACCGCGAAGGAAGATACAGTGTTCGGGGAATGCTGTATTTTTTTAAATATGGTTGTGTTCATATAAATGAAGACTTTAAAAAAGCTGTGGCAGAACTGATAACATTCGTAAAGTTTAGTCATTAACAAAGGTCTGCTCTTACAAAGGTCAATTATGCGAAGGCCCTTGTAGGCAGGGAATTTCTATAATTTTTTTTGCATCCCTCAATGTTTTTTTGTTTCCAGGTCAAATGCGTCTCCGCCAACAAAACCCCCACAGGGTCATCGACTGTGAGCATATGTCATGAAGAAGCACTGCTATTGGCCCATTATCAGTGACTCACTAATGGCTATCCCCCAAGGCTTGGTGGATAA
>JAMKCH010034270.1:0-41392 GCA_023653785.1 Ophioderma brevispina
AAATAGTCGTATATAAAATGCTTCTGAAAATTGTCAATGTAGACCTAATTGATTTACCCATATTCAGTTGTTTTCAACCTAATACCAAACTCTTAATGACGGTTTTCATCAATTGAGGGCGTTTTTTTTCAAAATGGCGGCCAAATGATAAAACCTATAAAGAATAAAGTAGTCATGTATAAAGTGCTTCAGAAAATATGTTGAGTGTGATTTCAAATGTGGACCAGATTATACTCATAAGAAGTTGTTTTCAGCTTCATGTCAAATTGTCCATGATAGAGGGCACTTTTTCAAAATGGCGGCCAAAATCATAGCAAAAATACTCTAACAAATAGAATAGTCATGACTTAGGAATGCCATCGTCCTGGTAAGGTCTTCCATTGTTTAGCTTGATCCAGAGGTTCGAACGGGGCTCAGCTAGGAGGTGCAGGGCCCTGTTCAAGTCCCATGCTGGGACAAGTGACTTCCTGAGAGGACACTTGTGAAACATTCTCTTCATGAGGCAGGACAGGTCAATCAGACACGGTAGATCCCTCTGAGAAGCCATGATGAACAGAAGCTGCGGCAGTGCAGCAGGCTCTCATGGAGCGTGCGCTGGCCCCTAGTTGCTGGAAAACCCATATGAGGAACTCTGCTACATTTCCCAAAGAGGCCTTATATAAGACTTTGTCTTGGCCCCATGCGTGGTACTTCCTGATGCGAACACTAAGTCTTTCTCGTTGAAGGATGCCTTGCCTTTCCTGTTAGGGCAGCAGCCTCTTCAGAAAGGATCTGGTTAAAGTCGCCATACAGTCAGGGGAAGGGTGTGAATTGTCGCTAGAGGAACTTGAGTCTTGTCCGGGTTCATCAAGAGGTCTCTCCTCATTGGGAGGTAAAACTTCCACCGTGAGACTAAGTACTTTTGGAACAACATTTGTCTGGGCCAGTGTGGGCTATTAGAAGCATGTTGCACCCGCTGGATCTCGAGAGCTTCTCCTGCATCCTGGGTATCATTGCTATCGGGGGAACGCATTTGACGAGATCCTGTCCCAGCTGATCGTCATTGCGTCCATGGCAAACGCCATCTGGCCCGCTCTCCAGGAACAGTATGTCCGGAGCTGGTTGTTCCCTGCCGCTGAAAAAAAAAAAAAAAAAAAATCTTCCATTGTTTAGCTTGATCCAGAGGTTCGAACGGGGCTCAGCTAGGAGGTGCAGGGCCCTGTTCAAGTCCCATGCTGGGACAAGTGACTTCCTGAGAGGACACTTGTGAAACATTCTCTTCAAGAGGCAGGACAGGTCAATCAGACACGGTAGATCCCTCTGAGAAGCCATGATGAACAGAAGCTGCGGCAGTGCAGCAGGCTCTCATGGAGCGTGCGCTGGCCCCTAGTTGCTGGAAAACCCATATGAGGAACTCTGCTACATTTCCCAAAGAGGCCTTATATAAGACTTTGTCTTGGCACCATGCGTGGTACTTCCTGATGCGAACACTAAGTCTTTCTCGTTGAAGGATGCCTTGCCTTTCCTGTTAGGGCAGCAGCCTCTTCAGAAAGGCCTGCTGTCGTGTAGGATCTGGTTAAAGTCGCCATACAGTCAGGGGAAGGGTGTGAATTGTCGCTAGAGGAACTTGTACTTTTGGAACAACATTTGTCTGGGCCAGTGTGGGCTATTAGAAGCATGTTGCACCCGCTGGATCTCGAGAGCTTCTCCTGCATCCTGGGTATCATTGCTATCGGGGGAACGCATTTGACCTGTCCCAGCTGATCGTCATTGCGTCCATGGCAAACGCCATCTGGCCCGCTCTCCAGGAACAGTATGTCCGGAGCTGGTTGTTCCCTGCCGCTGCAAAGGTTGTTTAGAGGACACTCGAGTCTGTTGAAGACAACCTTGCACACTGTTGGGTTGAGGTGCCATTCCACCAACACGCCCCTGACCTTGGTCGGGGAATGGATGGTTGTTCCCATTCTCGACAGGGTACCCGCTAGAATGTTGCCTGCTCCGGGAGATGGACACCTTGAGCTGAATCCTGTGGCGCTGGCACCATATCAGCAGCTTAATTATTGTCTGTTGACATAGAATCAGGCTGCGGGTACCTCCCAGAGGCCCGTTCCCCAAACTCGTGCGTAACCCTACTTGCATACTAACTCATGCGTATGTCTTATATAACATACCTTTTCATACCAGTTACAAATTGGTCCACTTTGGCATAACATAGTATGCACATAGATTTACGACTGAGTTTCGGGAACGGACCCCTACTTGTTTATATAAGGCACTACCGTGAGGTTGTTGCAGCGTAGGGTGGTCATCTGGTCCTTGACATTGGGAAGTAGGCGCCGTAATGCCAGGCGGACCGCCCACAGCTCCAGAAGGTTGATGTGATGCTTTGCAATGGCTGGAGTCCAAGACACTGCCGATCGCCAGCCTTCCCAGTGGGCTCCCCAGCCCGTCTTGGACGTGTCTATGGTAGGCGTGGAAACGGGACTGCTCGGGGTGAATGTTGTGAAGCTGCATCCACTGAGGGCGTGGTGGACCTTTGGAGAGACGTCTACACACCCGTCGACATCCAGTCTCGGGCTGAACTTGGATAGAACGTGAAGCTGTATGTATATCATAGGTCGAGGCATTGGGGTAGAGCAGCTGTTAGGCTGGCGATAAGGCCAAGGAGCCGTAACCACAGTTTGGCTGGAGCCGTCTGCCTGGGATGTAAAACGGTTCCGCCAACGTGAGAGGGAGACTTTCGGGCACCATATCTGTCTGGGCCAATGTGTGCTATTAGAAGCATGTTGCACCCGCTGGATCTCGAGAGCTTCTCCAGCATCCTTGGTATCATCGCTATCGGGAGAATAGAATGCATATGCCGAGATCCTTTTCCAGCTGCGCTGATCATCATTGCGCCCGCTCCCCAGGAACAGTATGTCGGGAGCTGGTTGTTCCCGGCCGATGCAAAAAGGTCTATTAGAGGCCGCTGGAGTCTGTTGACGACCACCTTGCACACTGTTGGGTTGTGGTGCCATTCCACTGACAAGCCCTTGACCTGGTCAGGTCATGGATGTTTGTTCCCTTTCTCGACAGGTTGCCCGCTAGAATGTCGCCTGCTCCCGGGAGATGGACTGCCTGGAGCTCGATCCTGTGGCGCTGCCACCATATGAGCAGCTTGATTGTCTGTAACTCCCTGCTTGTTTATATAAGTCACTACCGTGAGGTTGTTGCAGCATAGGTGATCGTATGGTCCGTTGACTTGGGAAGTAGCGCCGTAATGCCGGTGGAACCACCCACAGATCCCGAAGTTGATATGATGATTCGCAATGACCTGGAGTACAAGACACTGCCAATCGCCGCGCCAGCCTTCCCAGTGGACTTCGCAGCCTGTCTTGGACATGTCTATGGTGAGCTTGGAAGCGGGACCGCCCAAGGTGAATGTTGTGAGGCTGCATTAACCATTCGAGAGTGTGGTGGACCTTTGGAGAGACGGTATGCCCATTCGACACCCAGTCTCTCTTGAGGCTGAACTTGGAAAACGTGAAGATGTTGGGTTGCATTGGGGAAGGACGTTGTGCTGTGAGGCTGGCTCAAGGGAAGAAGCCGTAACCACAGTTTGGGTGGAGCCGTCTGCCTGGCGTGGAGGTCACTTGCTGCACGGACAATGGTGTTGTATCTCTGATGGCGGGAACACATCCCCTCTGCGGAAGTCTATGACCAACCCCAGAAACTGCAGGGGTCTGGGTTTGGATGGTTGGAGGGCTGACTCATCCAGTTGAGTAGTTCCCCAAGGGAGCTTGCAAGGTGCAGGTTTCCAGATTTGAAAGCGAAGGCTCTGGGGATGGGGGCAGTGATCAGCCCAGTCGTCGAGGTGAACATTCCTTGTCACCGCAGAGCTTCGGCGATGACCTTGACTATCCTTGTGAGGGCCCTTGGGGATGTGTGGGGATAGACTGAAGCGCGGCTCTGAACTGGAGGTCTCGCTGCTGAGGTAAAAACCCAGTCTCATATTGTCTGAAGATGGATGGTCACGTGTAGGGTATGTCCTAAACAGTCCTTCAAGTCCAGTGTGTGCTCCACCACTTCTGGCGTAGGTTCCGGGATGATGACCGCTAAAGTCCATGTGGAAAGGTATGGGGTCGAAAGTAATGGTTAAGCAGCCTGCTGGCTGGGGTTGCCATTCGCCCGGACTTCTTCCGCCGTTATGAAGAATGTTGAAAAGAAAAAAATTACCCTTCGCTTGGGGACTGTTTCTAAGGCTTCTTTTAAGGCTTCACAAATCAATGTATTTTAAGATTTTATGACCCCTTAAACCCATTAAATGGCCCTTAAAGTATATTGTTAATATTTATGCATTAAGCATATAATACAAAAGACCAATTTAGCACCCAAAAAATCATTCATAACATGATTATGGGTATTTCCTTAAAGAGATTGTTTGAAAAACAAATATGTCTGTGGTGGCCATTTTGGACGCAAAAAGAGCCATCACCAGTTGACAAAAAAAAAAGAATTGGGGAATTAGACAACAGGTTGGGAAGTATCCCTTGTGGTGTTATTGAACCATGAAAGTGAAAAAAAAAAAAACAAAACTTGGCAAAACTTGAAGTAATAAGAGTAGTTAGTAGTAACAGCAACAGGATGATGTGTGCCCCATGACTATTTTCTGTTGATTACTGTTTAAAGTGTGGACATTTGACCTGAACACATGAAACCAGTTTACACTAAAGAAACTCACAGTGAGAACTTGTATTTATTGGACCAGTCTTCTAGTATGACCTTTTGGCTAATAACGAAAAAATCAAACACATGAAATGTTCGTTTGTGGACACAATAAACGTGGCACATTTCCAAAATTTAATTTATAAATATATAAAACAGTAGACAAATGGAAGCAGTTTTTAAAGCAATTATTCTTCTTTGGAAGATTTTGCCTACTTAAAAAGACACTGAATTTTTCACACAAAGTGATAAAGCAGATTTTTGGCTTATAACACTATCAGTTTTATTGACTAGTTGATTGGTAGAGTCCAGAGGGTGTATTGGGGACTCCATCCAACCAAAGACACCAGTTTGGGAAATTCACCCAGTACGGTCATGTGATCTCCACAAAAATCCTATTCTTAAACACATTAAAGTGCACTTTTAAAACTCATTTTTTAGTCAACAAAGTGTCAGTAAGTAATTGAATAACTTTTAGCATGTCTTGTTTTGGAAAAATGTCTTATTTTTAGTTGAACTTCTTGACCACTTTTTATCCCCAAAGTACGGACATGTGTTTATACAGTAAATTCTTAAACAGCTGTGAAAATTTACGGCAATTTCATGGCTGATGCCCGGGTTCATTTAATTGAACCCAAGCAGTACGCGCTGCGTATTAATGCTATTTTTTAGGTTGATGAAGCGCTCTCGTGTCATCCCGCGTGTTGATTACGTTCCGCCCCCTGCCAATGTTGCATCTCTTGCATATGATCGTAGCGTTCAACGGATTGTTCGATTGTTGTCACTGGGTGGTGGCAGTCCTTTCTTGTTGTATTTAAGCCGTAAAGCATCGCGAAATTGGGTTAAAGATGACCATAAATGATAAAACTGTTTAAGAATGAGAATAAAAGCATGATTTTGGGAACCGGTACTCTCTTTACGACGAATTGAACCCAGCGACACCATTATTTTTGCGTGGAAGAATACGGCCTCCGGCCTCGTTCTTCCACTTAAAATAATGGTATCGCCTTGGGTGCAATTCGTTGTAAAGAGAGTACCGGTTCCCAAAATCATACCTTTATTCTCTAAGTATTGGCATATTGCAATGCATTATGGGATTGGTTTAAAACACCCTCTTCTGGTTATAGTCCAAAACAATAGTTTCAGATTTACATAGCCAGATTCTTCTCTTTGGTGTACATCTTATAGTAGCTACTATGTGTTTCACTACTGAGTACATAATTCTCTCTATTACATGCATGTCAAGCACATTGCTTTGGGGTGTCAGAAAATTTATCTACCAGGTCCACAGCACAGGCCGTTGCACAAACTCTTATTCCATTTTTTAGGTATGGTATCCCAAATTTAGACTACTACTATATTAATGGCTTTGTAATAAGCATACACACAAGCATTTAACACATTGGGAGTCTATTGGGATCTCATTACTTACTGTATCACATGAGGCTGTAGGCCGAACATGATACGGCACCCATCTATTATCTAGAACAAACAGGGGAAAACCAATTTATCACTTAGTAGACTTGAAAATTTAAGTGGTAACCATAAGACTATAGTCGCCACCACAATTCCTTTTCTGAAATAGGTGTCTACATACATTGCTGCATGTAACATGCAGACTATGCATTTCCTTTACGCATTGTCGTGGTTCTGTCTGGCAGAAATGCTTGACAAAGAGAATTATGACAGAGCGTATAAAGTAGATCAGATCTAAATCTGGAATAGCACAGCCAGAGCTAGATCATGTCATGGCCAAGCACTTTCAGCTTTCCAAATAAATTAAAAACAAGATCAGTAGGCCTAGACCACAGGCCCCTGACCTAGTCTAGGCCTATCTCTAGTACCTATGGAGGCCTATAAAGTACAATTCAACAACAACATAAACAAAGTCATTGTAGACCAGCTTTCCCAATGCCCAACAAGGCAGTCCTAGATCTAGACCAGGCTGTCATGTTCACAGAGGTAGTGCACAGTAATTGAATTCTGCAGAGTATGCATGACCACTGCACTGTAGACCGGGACTGTAGACAGGAGAAATTACATTTTTATCTCACCTCTTTGAAAGACTTCTTGGCAGTAGTCACCATTTCTCTAAAACACAGGAGAATTTCAAAATTTATAGACAATTATACATGAAGAACATAGGAAGAAATTACTTCAATGTGTTTTGCACAGCAGCATCACACACAGCAGTATGTTGCACAAGGGCCATAATGGATTGTGCTTCTCAGAGGGGGGCTGACAGAGCAGTCTCTTCCACAGATGCACAAGTTCATTATACACATAGATTTTAATGTATGGTAGGGGTCTAATACTTGGTATAATCATCACGCAATATGAGAATATATTACATGGTTTGCAAATTCCTACCACGCAATACAGAAAAATATATTAATAAACATGTTAACCAATGAGATTCAAGTATTCATGTCTACTATTACTAAATGATAAAGGAATGTATCATGTGTTTAGCAATTTCCTACCACGCAATACAAAAATATTACTTAGCTTGTTAACCTATGAGAGTCAAGTAATCCTGTCTACTAAATGATAACCCAGGATACTGACAGTGTCACACACATTCTTGGAGTCTCTTTTTAGGAACACCTGACCAGTGTCAGGTCAGGTTTCCTTTGAGGGCCTGCTACTGGTATCCTGGTAACCAGTACTACCTGTCCCAGGGCCGAGTTGTCGGCGGCTAAACCGTCACCCCCATCAATTTTCTAAGGAAATCTGATGAGGAGGGTAGCTGGTTACCCTGGTAGAATGAAAAAGAAAATCTACCTACAAGGGTGTCAGCTCTGGAGAGCTTGGCGGCCATCCAGCACATGCTGCCTTGTATGGTGGGCATAGTTGCCCAAAGGCAAGGTTGCCGAAAACTGTGGATTGGCGTCAGGAAGGCATCCGGTCAATTATCCTTTGCTCCAATAAATCCTCACACAGCAGTGTTGCTGAGTGTGAGGTGTATCCGGCCACCCCCGTTGACGGGGACAACACCGGATTTAAAACTTTGGTCTAACTAACTAAACTTGTTAGGTAGACAAATGTAATAAGAATGTATTTGACAGTTGAACCTGCAAAACTGGTTTTGAAGTAAACTCTTTAGGGGTTACAACAGATTATTCCAAACTGTTAAAACTCTTCTCTCTCTTGTAGGGTCAAAATATATTGCATGTGAACTTTTGCAGCAAAATTTACTATTGGTACTTTGGCAGTTTACATTAGTACATTTGCCACCTTGCCTAGCCAATCGCCAAAGTGTGCATTTTGGCCATTAAAGTGTAACATCCTTTCTTTTCATGATTTTGAAGAAATAATTTGCTTCATAAAGTTGGCTTCATGCAGATTAATCAACAGAACTGTCAAAACAAGCTTCTTCCACCACATAGAAATAAATCATGGTTCACAATACATTTTATTTCTACTTTACACTAGGAAACCAATAAAATAGTTTAAAAAAAGTAAAAACAGGCTACAATCAAGGAAAAAGTAGTTGGAACACTCACTACTATTTGCTACATAGTTCACCCAGGCCAGAGTTAAGAAACTACAAGCTCCTGTTATCACTCAGTTGAAAGCCCAAATCTTCCACTTACCCATCCCCCCCCATCAATCAATGTTGGAGGAATTGGCAAGACTGCTGATGATGATGCCTCATTCAATGGGGAGATGGGGGAGCAGCTTTCTTAAAATCGTTCACAGTGTTCCAACAATTATTTCTAAGATTGTAGCTCAGATTTCTACAGGCCCATAACCAGATTTTTTTCAGGAGGGGCAATTTTTTTTTCCCAAAAGGGGACCTTTTCCCCAAATTCATCCCTGCCCAAAAGGGGGGGGGGGGAGGGTCGAGCAAAGTTGGCAAAAGTGGACCTTTTTACCGACACTTTTTTTTTCGACAAAATAGCATAACCCCTAATTAAGCAGTTCGCTTCGCTCGCAAATTCAATTTGTTTTGCCTTTTTGAGCCATTTTTAGGGGGTTTGGGGACCCCCCCCCACTGGTTATGGGCCTGGATTTCTACATACTGTGTAACCCGTATGCAGCCTGGCTGTAATACCAGCCACAATCTCACTTATTTCTTTTAATATCTGGGAATCTCTTTCATAACCTTCACCTTTCAAAAGGACACCTCCAATTGTCCAATGCCATATGTACAAAATTTGTACACTTAAATTTTATTATAAAATATATCTATTCAACAAAGTGTTAACACAGTTCAGGTTCCTGATAGTCCATCACATAAATGGTAGTGGTTATCCTTGGTAAGGCTTAGCTTGGTCAAAGCTTTCCTCAATTGGTTTGCTAAATGATGTATTCTTTCTAAACGGTGTGTCTAGTGTCTTCATTTGTGTCACTCCCTACAATGTGAAAATAACAAGCAACTAATATTAATAAGCAAAACATGCACATTTGTTGATTTACAAAATAAAAAAAAAAATCACCACTTTCGCACCCCAAGTCTAAAAGTTCATTAACTAAATCCATGTGACTTTGGGGGAATGATGTGGTACAGGGGTGGAGATTGATTATTTTTGATTTGGTCCCTGAAAGTATCCAAATTAGTGTTTACATCAAAAGACTGCTCTCAAAATATTTTCCTTGTGCAGTAATGGTTGAACCCAAAGAGATAAAAAAAATCTCAAGGTAGCCTTGCTCATTTTGTACACAGCCTGTTTACGCTGTCAACTTTTTGCTAAATTGTTTGGTGTTTAATTTTCAAAATGATCAATTGGTGCCATAGATACAGGTACCATTATCTTTAAACAGTATTAACTACAGAAGAGCCCTTTCCTACACTTAAAATATTTCACCCATACCACAAAAGGAAGACCAATGCTGTTTCAAATTCATGGTAAGGTATCACCTATCCTACAATGGAGTCAAAAGTTTGATGACTCAGTAACATAAAATACTCAGAAACTCAAGCCATTGGAATATAATACTTGTTTCAATGTATTCTGTGAGGGGCAGAAATTGTTGTAGTTTAAATTAAAATTTGCACAAAATTCATTAATTTAGAACAAAACGTACCTTTGATTCCAAAATGTTTCTCCTGATGGGAGAGCATGGCCCACTGGTTTATGGGAGAGCATGGCCCACTGGTTTGGGTATTAGCCTTTAGCCTAGAGGTCCCCGGTTCAATCCCAGCAGGACCACTTGCAGGGATTAATCGAGTACTAAATCCTGATTTAATCTGTTCAAGAGTTATTGATTGAAAAATGGAATTTGCTCTTCCAGTGCTTATGGTTCATGGGACTTGGGACAAATAAACCATAATAATACCCCTCCTCGGAGGGGGGAGTTCAGCTGTAGTCCATGTACAGAGAGCGATACCTGTGCATGGTAAAACACAATAGTTGAAAAGAGTAGGAAGACCATCACCCCTGGCGTACCAATTCCGTCCCCTTACCCTGGGTAAATGGATCAAAATGGAAATAAGCTTCCAGTAGAGGCTTTCTTGGTAAGCCGGGGACATTTTTTGAATAAATAATTTAAAAATTCAAATCAATGGTATGCTAACAATACGGCTATATCCAGTTGTCCCCATAAAAGAACAAATAGAAAGACATAATGTTAATTAGTATTTAAATGCAGTTAAGTGCATCTATGTACTGTTCCAATTTCTAATGGCCATGAGATAAGACTATAGTCCACTGGTCCATAACAAAAGACAATTGATTGCTTTTTCTTACTGTAGTATCTACTTAAAAGCAGTGGTGGCACCGGAGGGGGTAGGAGGGCAATTTTTTACTTCCCCCAGTACCCCCCCCCCACCCCCCCACCCCCCACACCCCCACCCCCGGCCAGGAAGAAAAATGAAGGACTTTGCAAAAAAATCAGCGATTTGGGGCCCAAAAATCACCAGTGATTTTTCAAAATTTGGAAGTTCTGTTCTCCAAAATTTCACTTGGCCCATTGTTGCCCCCAAAAAAAGAAGTCTGCCGCCGCCACTGTCTACCGGCCGGTATTTCACAAAAGCGGGTTAACTTAAACCCAGGGTTTAAACCGGGTTTACCCACGATCATGGGTTAAAATCATGTTATTCTCTATTGGAGATTTAACCAGGGTTAAATTAAAAAAACCACTGGGTTAAAGTTAACCCGCTTTGTAATACCGGCCTAAAGAGTTTTAAACAATTACATAATGTACATGTACATTACAGGAATCTTTTCTTGTGAGCACTCCAGAAAAGTAACGGTTGTCCGTTTCTACATCTGGTATCTTTCGGAGGTGGCAATTCATGTGTAAAGTCTTCAACTGTGAAATCTTACTAGTTACAGACCACATAATCTGGTTGTGGGGGGGGGGGAGGTATTCAGTTCTTCATTATTCTTTTGCTGACCTGTGCATATATGCTCTTTACAGAGTTCCTTCTTCCTACCTACAGGGTAGAGGAATGAAATTTCAATGTTCGACCAAGAGGAGGTTAGTGTTCTTCCCACATGCAATTCTTCCAATACATTTTTGTTGTCATGATGCATGGTCCGCATGCGCAGTTCTAACTGACATGATACAAGCGTGCAGCCCAGTGCGTAAATTTTCTTTTGACATTGGGGGGATGGGGTTGATGAACAATTTATGAATGAAATGGGGATTGCTGAAAGGATCCATCTATTACAGAAACAAAGCAGCAAATAGTGAAAAAAATGGAAGTATTTGAGGAAATTTGTCATGCCGTCTCCCGCAAATAGACATACAGCGATGATGTCTCAAAATCTACACTAAACAGCTGATTGTGGTTTAGACCAGTACAGAATAAACAAAGATCAATGGTGTTTGTGTTGGAGATCAACTGTATTGATCATGGTGCACAATATGAGGCTTAAAATTTGGGATATTCACCGGGAAAGGCTTTTTTTTTTAATTCAAGTCGGAATTTTGATATGCACGTATAGAAATTACAGATTCAGATAAAAAGTACTGCCTTTCAAGCCAACCACTTCCAGCAGGGATTTCATCGACCCGGAGTTCCGGGTCTGTGACCCTTGACTTTTGATTTTGACCCGCGAGAAAAATTGTCGGGAGTCAATTTGACCCGCGGCTTTTTGAACGTATATTATCTTAAGCGTCAGCCGAAGTCGGCGTTCCTTTCCCAATACTATAAATTCCCGTAGTCGCAAGTCATTTTGACCCGCGGCTTTTTGAACATATATCATCTTAAGTCGGTTTCCCTTTCCCAATATTCTAAATTCCCGTAGTCGCAAGTCATTTTGACTCGTGGCTCTTTGCACTTCATATATCTCAAGAGTCAAGCAGAGTAATTTCCGTAGTCGCAAGTCATAAGTAGCCATCACATTATTACCTGGACAAAGATTATAGGTGATCGCAATTAAATTCTATTGTTGATCTGCTTGTCAGTGCTTGACTGCACATTTTTTTCCCAGAAATCGAATGGGGCTACAGCGTTTGACCATGGATCTACCTACACAAGTGCTCAATCCCACCGAGAGATGGTTGATGCCATTGACGCAGCGATAACTGAAGAGGTGGATGCAAAGTTGGACAAGTCGAAGTGATAGTTGATGAAAGCACTGATGTTTCTGTTCACAAGAAGTTAGGAATATACGCGCATGTAGTGATTGATGGGAAACCTGAAGTTTCATATGTAGATTGTGTAGAGATCGAAGATGGACGTGCATTGACTATTGTTAAGGAACTTCAACTTATGTGCCAACAGAAGGGACTTGATACTGCCAAGATTGCTTCCTTGAGTAGTGACGGTGCCAGCGTGATGATGGGCGAAAAGAATGGTGTTGGGGCTATATGGAAACGTGCGCATCAGCCCCGTTTAGTTCATGTACATTGTATCGCTCATCGACTTGCATTGGCTGCTGCAAACGCATGTTCTGACATTCCCGGATTCGACGAGTATCAACGGACCCTGCGTCAGATATACAACTTTTTTGCGAATTCACCTGTAAGATACAACTCTCTACGTGCTTTGCAAAATGTTTGGGGTCATGGAACTGAGGATGCATATTTTAAGAAGTTAGCTTTGAAAGAACCTGCAGCATTCAGATGGCTTTCTCTTCATGCAGCAGTTGAGGTGATTCATGGAAGCTATCCAGCGGTTGTGGCTGCACTTGAGCACGAGGCTACGAAAGCCAATGGTAATGGTATCGGTAAAGCGGAAGTGAAAGGATTAGCGATCAAGATGAAATCTATTCACTTTGTGCTCACCACGAACTTTTTCATGGACATTTTGCCCCCGTTATCCAAGTTGAGCAAGACATTCCAAGGAGAGACTGTTGACGTCAGTGTAATTGATCTATTGGTGAAGAGCACGATTGGTATTTTGACTGTGCATAAGAGAGTAAATGGGGTGAAGCTGGGGAAGCAGCATATGCAGAGCTGGAAGGGGGTAAGTACCGTGGAATCAAAGTGGCAGACCGTCAGCAGGCAAGGATGAAGTTCCAATCTGAGGTTACGTGCTATCTTACCGAACTCGTCGGTAATTTGGAGGATAGGTTTGACAGTTCGTCCATGGAGACTATTATGGCTCTGGATGAAGTGTTAAACCCATCACGCCTTCCTGCCAGCTCCAAAGCTTTGTTATCCCATGGTGCAGACGCCATTAGTAAGTTGTGTTCAGTGTTTGGTAAAGAAGTTCTAACCCAGCCAATTCCAGAAGATGGTGTACAGGCACGTGTTGTTCCCCCATTGATAGATTCAGATAGGTTGAAGGAAGATTATATGCAGTTGAAGTTGTTTCTGAAGAATGGTTGTTTCACATCACTGGCAGATGTGTGTGTAAAGGTTAGTAAGATGGCTATGTTTTTCCTGATTTCACTACTTTGGCAGAGCTTGTTATGTCATGCCCAGTTACCTCTGTTGCGTGCGAGTGAGGTTTCTCGGTGCAAAACCGTCTGGTTACCAAGTTTAGGGCTCGTTTACTTTCTGGAAATGTATCAAAACTGATGAATATCGTCCAAGGTCCATCTCGTGATGATTTTGATATCAAAAAGGCAGTCACAAAATTTAACGAAATGAAGGAAGGAGAAGAAGAAGGATTAAAGTGAAAAGAACAACATTGGCTAGTTGAAAAAGGATGCCAGTTTCAATAAGTTCAATTGTATGTTGTGTAATGCAAAGAGTGTGGAAAACAGGTTGTAAATGTAATCAAATATGTTAATGTTTGTGATCTCACTATGTATAATGATATTTTTATTCCTGTAACTTATTATTTTTAAATGAATCAAATTGTCAAGTTATAAATTACAAAACTGTCAAAAACAATACTCACAACTAATTTGTTGTATATTTTTACTCTTTCATAATCTTTATTTTTTATCACTACAATTCTATTTCATACATGTTGATAATCTCTTGGTATATATAGTTCTGAGATACAAATTCAAATCAAAACATTTTGTGTAAATAATATTCTAACCTGTATAAGTGTAAATTGTTCTTCTAGTTTTAGTGGTTTATTTCACTAAGTTTATTTTGTATGTCTTTTGTATATATGTAAATGTATGATTATGATTCATTGATAGTAATGTAGTGTTGTAAATTGTTTGAAATGAAATGTGTTGAAAAAAAAGATGTATTTTTATACTTATAATCTTAATATGCTTAGAATTTTTCAATTCTAATTTATACATCTTGCTAATCTCTTGGTAATATATTACATCATTCTTGTATATTAAGTCGTTTATTTCACTAAGTTTATATTTTATAAAGTTTATTATTAAGTTTATATTTGTATGTTTACTGTAGATGTATAATTGTAGGGTTGTAAATTGTTTGCAATGAAATGTTTCTAAAACTAATTTTTAAATGTAAACAAAAGGTTAACATTGGCATGCAGTGTTTGTATTACTGTTTATCTGCAGGTGTACGTTTAAATTGTAAAAATCATCAAAAGCGAAAAGACTTCGCATTAAAACGGTTATAAACCAGTTAAAAAAACAACATTGACATTCTGACCCTTCAATTTTACAACAAATAAAATTTTGACCCTCCACTTTGAATTTTGACTCTTGACAATTTTACCCCAAGGGTCTTTGACTCTTGGGAAAAAAAATGAGTGAAATTACTGTGCAGGTTATATATATTCGCATATCCATGCCAGTACAAAAAAACAAAAATATGAATTTCTTTTTTGGATGTTTCCCATTAGCAAATCGCTGCTTATCCCTTTAATGATACTAATACATTAGCGCTCGTTTCTCTGGTATCCACGTAAACAGTGGTCCAGTGGTAAATCTCATGCCTAGAACGAGGGGACCGGGTTCAAGAACGTGAATTTTTCGTCTTTATTTAATTCAATGCTCGCCAGTTTCCC
Organism: Ophioderma brevispina; assembly: GCA_023653785.1. Lineage (NCBI taxonomy): Eukaryota > Metazoa > Echinodermata > Ophiuroidea > Amphilepidida > Ophiodermatidae > Ophioderma > Ophioderma brevispina. The sequence continues at coordinate 14,972 of JAMKCH010034270.1, forward strand.
CAAGATTCTATATAATATTTGTCTAATAATTCTCTCAGGTTGTATCATTTATTCTGAAAAAAAAAAAAAAAAAAAAGATGCAATGAAACGCAAGCTTTGGCTCTCGTTGCATCTGGGCCGTTAAAAATAAAAATAGATTGCCTTTCGTTGCATTTGGGCCGTCGGCCGGCAAAACGACCCAGTCCGGGTTAGGGTTAATGATACTAATACATTAGCGCTCGTTTCTCTGGTATCCACGTAAACAGTGGTCCAGTGGTAAATCTCATGCCTAGAACGAGGGGACCGGGTTCAAGAACGTGAATTTTTCGTCTTTATTTAATTCAATGCTCGCCAGTTTCCCCAAGATTCTATATAATATTTGTCTAATAATTCTCTCAGGTTGTATCATTTATTCTGCTGTTTTGTGGCATGTCCAGGGTCAGGAACTTGTTATACATTTTCTTCAAAATACATGTATATAGGCTTGAATAGGCTTAAAGAATTATGCAAATGCTCTTGAGCGGTAATAATTAAAGCCTTACCAACTGTTCTGACACCAGGCTTCTCGGGAGCTTTATGTGATTCTCTGTACGTTGAAGTTTTTTCTGCATCATCATTTACATCTGTTGCTAAAATTCCTGGGTGACCATCTTTAAAAGGAAGAGCACTAGTTGCATAGACTTGACTACCATCAACACCACCGCTCACCATATCCATTCCCTTTTCCTGCACTTGTCTCTGTATTTGGAAAACAAAATATGCATCAATCTTTGATTACAATATTAATTCCATTGACAAGCCTTGTAATCAGAATGGCACCTCACCAAAAATCAATGGATGGGTGAATATTGTGAAATGTGTAGGTGGCTCTGTTTTCAAGTTACGAGCCTTTTACTTCAACCTTTTTCATGTCATTAAAAAAATCCAAATGGACTAAGTTCCTACTGCATGACATTTGGGGAAGCTTTAAATTGGTCTTTAAGACAACAAAATCCATTGGCTGTTACACTGTGAAATGCTTGCTAAAAATAAAAAAAAATCTCCCTGATTCTAACCAAATCACCCTGATTCCAAGATCAAATCTCCCTGATTCCCAAATCTTAATGTTGGCAGCTCTGCTCTTGCCAAAAAGATCCTCATCTGAAAGGATTAAGCTGAGAATAATTTTTTTGGTACAAATATTATGAAATTCCTAATTTCCTATATTCAATTTTTTTCTTATTGAAATCTACACAAAGTAATTTAGTTCTTCCAAATTAAATGCCTAATATAATTGCCCATTCACTTTGCTTAGATATGTAATACTGCAACGAGTATCCCTTTGGGCAGTGCTGCATTCCTTACATTACATAAGCCCACACCCAGCTGACACAGTTCCATTATAGCTTGACAAAACCACCTTATACTGTTTTTATTCTGATAATTGCCTGTGGAGTACTCAGTACTCTGCATCTCTCGGGCAGAGCTTTTAGGACTTTTAACCAATCAGACCACAATGGAAGGTCAAGAGGGAAAAAAAGCAACTAAACAAGCAATCATTTCAGAGAAGCAATCATTTCTGAGGAGTTTGGTTTTTGTTGGCCAGTTCTCGTAATGTTGCCCACTTTCTTTTTAACACTTGTCACACACATTAATTTTTACCCAGTCATTTCTTTGAAATATCAAAGCCCTGCACTTCTTTCCAACAATTTAATCTTGTTGGCTAGCAAAAGATTTGTGTCAATTATTGCATTATTAAGGTGCATTCATACCTCAATGCACTGTGCATTGTGTTGCCGATCACTTTCTGCCACAACTCAACGCAACCAACTGCAAATCCAGTTTAAATGAATTTATTGCAGTACCTCATTTCAATGCAGTATTTTGAGTAGAGACTGCAGTAATTTGGACAAGGCAACCCACCAGAACACAGATGCAGTGAAGTATGAATTGAATAAAACTGTCAAGAGAAAAAAGAAACAAAAATCAACAAGCAATCAATTTCTGAGGAGCAATCATTTCAGAGGAGCAATCATTTCTGAGGAGCAATCATTTCAGAGGAGCAATCATTTCAGATGGAGCAATCATTTCAGATGGAGCAATCATTTCAGAGAAGCAATCATTTCTGAGGAGCAATCATTTCTGAGGAGCAATCATTTCTGAGGAGCAATCATTTCTGAGGAGCAATCATTCTGAGGAGGAATCATTTCAGAGGAACAATCATTTCTGAGGAGCAATCATTTCTGAGGAGCGATCGTTTCCGAGGAGCAATCGTTTCCGAGGAGCAATCGTTTCCGAGGAGCAATCGTTTCTGAGGAGCAATCATTTCTGAGGAGCAATCATTTCTGAGGAGCAATCATTTCTGAGGAGCAATCATTTCTGAGGAGCAATCATTTCTGAGGAGCAATCATTTCTGAGGAGCAATCATTTCTGATGAGCAATCATTACTGAGGAGCAATCATTTCACAACCTCACCCCCCCCCCAACTTACCTAAAAAAGTTGAGATTTTTATATAATCTGAACTGTTAACCTTAGTAATCCATGTGTATCTAATCGTACATGCAAATTTGGTCATATCTGAAATTCAGAATTTTTATTTTCTGTTCGTAAAAAGACAGAAATTATTACAGCACAGTGGCCTATGGGACCGTGGGAAACAGTTCTACTAGCGCTGGCCATCTCCAGGGATCCTTGTCTACCTGGAGAACTAAGTAGTTAAATTTTCAAAAGTTCTACTAACAGTTGAAAAACAAGGAAGTTTCTCAACTTTGTACGGTGGTGTTCTCAGAAATGCCTCTAATTCAAGTTATCGCCTGCCTAGGCAGAAGACACTATAGATCACTTTTCCCACCAGGGGTGTTGCTGGGGGGGGGGGGGGAGCAAGGCCCCAAGAGTTTCAAAAGTCAGGAAAACAGGGGTTTTAAAGCACTAAATTGTGTTAAAATTAGGGTTTTCTTACCTATATGGAGTTAATCGTGTAATGTTTTTGGGCCCCCCCATGATTTTATCCTGGCACCGTCCCAGTTGTCCACTGTTGTTGAATACATTCCGGATGTCTGTTGTTTCTGCGTTTTTTTGTTAAAAGAGGGGGTAACATTTGCCTGTTGTAATATCCCCATGGATTTTACCTAGGGCCCGGAAGAATCTGCGTTTAGAAACCTGATTTCCGCGCGCGATTTTCGGCAAATCCGCGTTTTTTCCGCGCACCAAAAGATCATTATTTTGCCGCGCCAAACCACTCTGAAAAATTGTCAGAATCGGCGTAATTAGCACCTTAATGGTCCTGTCAGACACCCATATCCATGCTAACATAGTGAAATAAATAATCATCGATCATGTTGAGACAATATGGAAAATTGTCACCTATAATCCGTGATCCCAGCCGATAATTCCCTACAAATAAAAACCCCAAATATGCCGCAAGAGTGCCAATCATATCAGGACAGTGACCAACACTCTCTAAGCAATTGTTTAGCGCTTTTATTTCTTTCCCGCTTGAGTATTTACAATAAAGCACTACCCTGTACGTTACCCCCATTAATTAATCAAATGGATCAATCCAATTTTCCAAACTGAACATTTACAGTAAACAACAGTTCCATTTATATGTTAATCGCACGTCGGAGATTCTGGCCCGAATCATGCTCCAGGACCATGACCAGTCTTAGTATCTCATAAGGCAGCTATTCAATATTTTTCTACTTCCATCACAACTCTGATGTTTTTATGATTCCAATCTCCAACTCTAAATACAATAAAATCATAAACACATTTTGTTCCTGAGTGGGATTCGAACCCACGACCTTTAGATAACAAGACCGACGCCCAGACACACACCACCCAATCCGAGCCGGCAGGAAGTCGTTCTTTTGTATACTTCAATATAAACATTAACGGAATAAAGCGCACACATATAATGAATAGCGCCCCTATGAGACGAGTTGAAAATATCTGCTCCTGGAGCATGATTTCTGAATTGCGGGCGCAAAATCTCCACAGAATCTTTAATGTTAATCGGGGGGGGGGGGGGGGGGGGGCTGACAATTGCAATTAACAAAAATACAACCGGATTAACCGATTATTTATAAAAAATCACTTAAGAATAACAACCTAGATTTGGAATCGAAATAACCAAAGAATTATTGGGTGTTTTAATTGCTAAAATATGTCATTTTATCATGAAATGATCGTAATGGCCGTCTGCATGCAGCTGGATTCGCCGTGGCCTGGCGGCGAAATTTGATATCAATAAAAGCTAAATAAACAATGAATTATTTAGAATCTTAACTGGTATTACAAATTTGCGATCAGAAATTATACGTGGGCGATCAATTTATCGTGTTATATAGCATATGTCATAAAAGATAGTTCAAAACTTTATCCTTTTTTAAAGTGGAATTTTCTTTCTTGGGAATCTTCCCCTTCGTTCGCCAATCCGCTCGAGAGGTGAACCCGCGGCGAAGCACATACAGTTCATTCTCCTGCGAAAATCCGCTGTTTTCCGCGCGAATATGGGAATTCCGCGCGGGAAGGCAAAATCCGTGCATAACATGTTATTTTCCACGATCGCGGATTCTCCCTGGCCCTAATTTGACCAAACATGAGTCATAGGTGCAACATGGGATCCCTCATTTGGTAAGGTCAAGGTCACATTTTAAGGTCATGTGAGGGCAAGTTTAATTTTTTCTTTGTTGTTGTCCTGCTGCTGCATGGGGATCCGGGATGGCCCTATAGTCACATTAGAGTTTAAAAATAAGACTTTAGGAGGTACATAGCATGCACAGCTTGTACACTGTCACAGCACGCAGTCCGTGACAATGGCATTGCATGCCCAATTAAATCAGAATTCAAGATACAGGCATCTCTGAGAACACTCCTGGACAAAGTTGGGAATCTGCCATTTCATAAAGACAGGGCTTGATTTAGAGGGGTTTTATGCACAAATGCATGTAACTTTGGCTCTGCATGCAGAATTTTCCCAATGCATGTAAAATTCTGTATTTTCAGCCCATTTTGAGGAAAAATCAGGGGTTGGGCAAGTAAATTTTATTTTCTAAATCGAGCCCGATTTCAATGTAAAAAAAAAGGGTTAAAAAAAAAGAGGGGGTCTTCTAGACATTGGTGGGAAAGTCCTTGTGTCTCTAAAGTCTATCTTCAGAAACAAGTGTATGATTTAGAGAAAATAATGATTTGGAGAGGAGAACCGGTACTCATTACGACAAAGTTAAAAACAAAAAACAAAACCGATGCTTAAGAGTGAGACAGGAGGCCGAGTTCTCCAAGCAAGCAAAAATAATTGCATGATTTGCATTTGCATCACCGGTTAATTTGTTGACATTGTAAAGACTGTACCGGTTTCCAAAATCATACCTTTACTTTATTCTCATTCTAAAACCGAAATATTAAGGTAATCTTTAATCTAATTTCATGATCTAAATAAGTTATGGTTTAAAGGGACATGAGAACATTTCTACTTAACAAAGGTCAGAGGGTTCACCAATATTACCAAGGTCAAAGGTCACTTACCAAGGTCAAAGGTCACTTACCAAGGTCAAAGATCGTGTGAGGTAGAGTTGTGGGATGGGCTGGGGATGTGAAATTGACCTCATCTGAAGAGTTGGAGTTCAGTTCAGTTGGAATTGGACTTGGTTTATGGAGTTTGCATGTGGACCCTAATTTGCTTATGAGGTCATGGGTTATATATCAAGGTCAAAGGTCATGTGAGGCCTATCATCCACAAATCGCGACGGCAGGCGACAGAGTGGTCTGAGGACAGATGTATTTATTGTAAAAAAATTCTCTTTTGCTCCTTCACACTTGGAGAGTATTTAATGTTGGCTCTGTGGTTGACTGCCACTATATTGCACTCTTTTGCAGCGTATATGGAATACCTAGAAAGTAATACATTCTGAGCGCATTGTACCTTTAATTCTGATGTATTGTCTGGATTACTTTTATTGTAAAATTGTTCTATTATATGATATGAATAATTATGAATAAATGTTTTTCCTCTGTGGAAAAAAAAAAGGACATTTCCAGAAAGAAGCTCCCCCAATTTTTTTTTAACCCAGGATTTTTGCATATTTGGAATGCGTACCAAGGTATTATATCACAACTGAAAGGGACAAAGGAAAATTTTGATGTAATAAGATAATGATTTAATACGATACAAAATATTAAATGATTTAATATTTTGTATCGTGCATGATCATGATGATAGAAAACCAAAGCATGGTTTTCTAGGGACGATAACGATAGCAGACAAGCTCAAAACAAGGGTTTGTGGTTTTTCTTTTGTTTGCTTGTCCAATAAACCTTTGAAACGTTCTCGGTAAGTGATCTACAACCAATAGCCATAGTGGGCAGTGGGGTTTGACCCCCACCCTTTTTATTTGATCCCCACCCTTTTTACTGAGGCACCCTTTATACTGAAAATTTCGTTTTTTTTTTTTTTTTTTTTTATGGAATACCTAGAAAGTAATACATTCTGAGCGCATTGTACCTTTAATTCTGATGTATTGTCTGGATTACTTTTATTGTAAAATTGTTCTATTATATGATATGAATAATTATGAATAAATGTTTTTCCTCTGTGGAAAAAAAAAAGGACATTTCCAGAAAGAAGCTCCCCCAATTTTTTTTTAACCCAGGATTTTTGCATATTTGGAATGCTTACCAATGTATTATATCACACCTGAAGTGAAAATGCCATTTTTATGTAATAAGATAATGATTTAATATGATACAAAATATTAAATGATTTAATATTTTGTATCGTGCATGATCATGATGATAGAAAACCAAAGCATGGTTTTCTAGGGACGATAACGATAGCAGACAAGCTCAAAACAAGGGTTTGTGTTTTTTCTTTTGTTTGCTTGTCCAATAAACCTTTGAAACGTTCTCGGTAAGTGATCTACAACCCATAACCCGAGGTTGCTCAGGCATTTCCGCTACAATGCCCGTTATCTACGCTACAAAGAGGTAGGTACGGACGATGATCAATGCTACGTGAATGAGCTCCAACCGATCATGCCGATCCAGTGCAATTTGAGAGAAATTCATCTTCAAAAAATCTCCTGTCAGTCTTCAATGAAAGGACTGCCACTACCCAGTGAAAAAAATGAACACCCCATAGGGCTGTCTACTCATCCGGGTCACTTGCCGGTGCTTAGCCTTTATCATGTTTATCATTGGCCCTCGTTGAGCAGTATCACTCCGCGACACACAACACTGCGCGTACTCTCTAATAGTAATAAATCCGAATCTAAATTCATCGCAGCCCTGGTTCATCTGAGGTGATAAACAACGTGTTTCTACGAGGCCGTTTGCGTTTGGCACCCTTTATGCTATATTTCTTTGGATTGTTTCTAGTGAAACGAATAGGCAATTCTAAAGTGAAACGAATAGGCTTCTAAAATGTGCATGTTATTTTATCCTACCTAGCCGGCTTACCATTCCAGTCTCTTGCATCACTTTAATGTAAAAATTTGTGCGTGCATTTTATGCCAGTTTACACGGTGGCCTATGGGAATCATCACACACAAATAGCCACTTCTATAATTCCTCGTGACATCAAGCGTAGACATCCCCTATTGAAGGCCAGAACATATGGCACTGCACTGTGTAATGAGATCTGAGTGCAACGTTAATCGCTGATGGCGCGCGCAAATGTAAGCAACGCAGCCTGGTGCATGGTGGCGAGCACTTCTCATAACTCAGTCCCTTCATCATTCAACCCAACCTCCAAATTACATATACGCAGCACGTAAAGACCCCCCCTGGTTAAATTTCACATTGACCACGGCAGAAACCAATGAAATTGTTTAGATTCCCACAGTTGTTAAAGAGTATCTCATCATCTTATGACATGTCTCTTACTAGAATTTGGCTAATGTTTTATGTATGTTGCTTTTTGTTGACCCTGCCCGCAAAAAGGCTCCGTCCGTTTCGATCCATATTGCGCCAATTCAACGACAATGAATAGTTTACCCGGCGGTGGTTCTACCGCTTATATATTCGAACGAAATCCGTTCTGAAATGGCTGAAAAATCAACGACAATGTGCTCGGATAAAGGGTCGCATATGATAAATTACCATTAATTTTGTGTAGTACGAGTTACTAAGCGGCGCGTATGCGTGGTGCGTTGCGACGGGTGGTTACGCCCGTGGCAACGGCGATTACGCGTAAGACCCTAGGCATGCTATATGTTGTATACGCAAAAAACATGCGCCTATAATGTGCAAACGGTGTGGGAAAGAAGAACGGCCTAAACACGCATGGTTTATTTTGGCTTGATTGTCGTATATATGGAATGGCTTCCCAAATGTAATTAGATTCACACCTGAAGTGAAATGAGAGGCGGTCGCTCTGTTTATAGTCTAAGATAATGATTTAATACATCCAAGATGTTAATGATTAATATTTTTGTAGCGTGCATGATATGAATGATAAAAACCAAGCATGTCTATTTATAAACTATGGTTAGGCGATACGGGACTGATAGACAGACCAGCGCAACAAGGAAGGGTTTGTGGGTTTTTCGGTGTTTGTTGCTTGTCCATAACCTTTGCAACGTTCTCGGTAGGGCAGTCAAGTTAATAGAACAACTAACTCCATAGCCGAAACCCGCGTTTGCTCAGCACTTCCGCTACAATGCCCGTTTCTACCGACAAGAGGTAGGTAGCGGACGATATCCATCTACGTGGGAATGAGCCCAACCGATCACCATGCCGATCCAGTGTCAATTTGAGAGAAATTCTACTTCAAAAAATCTCCTGTCAGTCCCTTTCACTAAAGGACTGCCAACTACCCTACCAGTGAAAAATGAACACCCATAGGGGCTTTCTACTCATCCGGGTCACTTTGCCGGTGCTTAGCCTTTAGCAATGTTTACATTGGCCCTACCTCGTTTGCGTCATATCACTCCGGCGACACACAACCTGCGCGTAACTCTCTAATGAGTAAACATCCTATCTAATTCATCGCGCCCTGGTCATCGAGGTGATAAACAAACGTGTGTTTCTACGAGGCCATTTTTCCGTTGGCAACCTCTTTATATGACCTAAAATTCCTTTGGATTGTTTTTAAATGAAACGAATAGGCATTCTAAAGTGAAACGATAGGCATTCTAAATGTGCATGTTATTTCCTAACTAGCGGCTGCCATTACAGTCTCTTGCTCTTGCTATCACTTTAGTGTGAAAACTTTGGCTCATTTTAGGCGCAGTTTAAACAACTGTGGCCTATGGATCATCACCACATAATGGCCCACTCTATAACTTCCCCCCTCCTGCGTGACGTCAAGCGTAGACAGCCCTATTGTAATGCAAGAACATATGCACTGCCTGTGTAAATGAGATCATGAGATGCTCACACGTTATAGCTGACTGGCGCCGCAATTAGCGAAACGCAGCATGGGCATGGTGCGATCCTTCTCAGGACTCAGTCTTCATTCATCATTCAACCCGCCAAATTACATAATACGCGCACGTAAAATACCTGGTCTAAATTTCACATTGAACCAAGGCAGAAACCCCCATGAAATTGTGTATATTCCCACAGCTTTTTAAGAGTAATCTCTCATCTATGAAACATGTCATCTTACTATATTTGCTAAGTTGTACGTAGGTATTTTTGCCCGCAAAGGCTTCCGTCCGTTTCGAGCCATTTGGCGCCAAATTCACACTACACATTGATTGTTACCCGGTCGGTGGTTCTACCCTATATTTAGACGAATCCGTTCAGACATGGCTGAAAAATCCACGAAAATGTGCTCGGTTCTATAGAAATTACCATTAATTTTGTTGTACGATTTTCTAAGCGGCGCGTATGCGTGGTGCGTGCGACGGGTGGTTACGCATGAGGCAACGGCCGATTACGCGTAGACGCTATACATGCTATATGCGTTACAAAACAGGCTCCTATAATAGTGCAACGGTGTGGTAGAAAGGACAGAAACGCTAGAACACATCATGTTATGTTGCTTTGATTGTCGTATATATGGATACTACGGTTACCCCACAGAGATATGAGAAAGAACAAAAATAAAATACACGGAAAATTACGGTATGAAAGAAGGACGTTTTAATATTTAGAAAATATGAACTATCTGGCCCTACGCCATAGGCTATGAAGGAATAAAAAATACGAATAATATCTGGATGTGTTGACGGGTGGAGGGGGTGTATGGGATATACGGGTTCCCACAGGAGTTTTGAGAAAAAAATAACTAAATTAAAAATTGCGGAGAAATTGACGTTTTAATATTTGAAAATTAGAACTATAAGCCTAAGCTACATTACCTGGACAGGAAAGCACTTGCCAAGCCCCACTAGTGGGATTTGAGTGGGATGTGAGTGAAAATAAACAATCCACTCAACCACACTCAACCCCTCAAACCCCCTCAAACTAAAAATCAATAACACTACCATTCACTATGATGCCCCACTCAGTTTGGTTTAAAGCTTCACTCATCCCACTTCAAAACCCACTTAATCCCACTCGTCCCATCCTCGAGTGAAATTTTGAGTGAACATTGAGTGAATCACATGATTTTTGGTAAGAACTTTCTGTCCTGTTACTGTACGAAATGCTGCCAACTACCTCTACAGGGTGGTGAGACTTATGGGATTTTGAAGGTTTATGAGGGGAAAATAGTAAAAATAACGGGATTTACCACGGCTTACCCTGGCCCCACGGGGTGATAAACTTTTGAGGGGGGAAAAGTACACGGAACTTTATACGGGATTAAATATTTGAGTTTTATTAATTTAAAAATACAATAAAATAAACTATACGGAAATTTATGGGCATTAACTATTCCACTCTCATCTTCGACGATTCCTTACAATCGGGGTACTTACATGGACTATAGGATTTTAGATAGGTAAGGGAATTTGACGTTATTTAAAGTGCTTAAAAATACAATTTGGCGACTCGGTGATTCCTTAAGTTTCGTGTGACGGGTTTGTTTGCGGTGGTCTTGCCCAGTAGTGTTTCACTTCTTCAGTGTGATCCCGCGGGTTCAGTTTTCAGTGATCGCTCCTTTTATGCTAATGCGTATAACGCAAGTAACGTGCACTTATAACGTAGTGCACAAGACCCACCGAGCTGTATTTACTAACTTGTGGGTAAGAAAATATGATCAAATACAGTCATGTTATTATTTTGCTTTGATTGTGATAGGAAATACGTTAGAAGGGCACACAAAGTCCGTCTTGAGATTAGTTTTTGAAAAAAAATAATTAAAATATCCGGACATTACGGAATGAAATATTTGTCGGTTTTAGTACTAGAAAATAGTTAAGTTAGGCCTACATAGGCTACCGCATACAGATATGCCCTGGAAACTATACGGAACTTGAGTTGTGGAAAAATATGCTCATGGGATGTTGCGACGGAGGGAGTTATGAGAAGAAAAAATGAGGATATGAAACTATGAAAAGTTACTGGAAATTATATATCCGGGATTTAAATATTGGCATTTTATGTTAAAACTTTTACGAGAAAATGAATTGAATTTAGGCCAACGGAAGTTAAACGGGAATTAATTTCCAGTTTTTACGTTCCTTCGAATTTGGTAACTACACGAGTATACACAGGTAGGGGCCTACGGGAATTTGAGTTACTAAACGTTTTTTTGTGACCGGGGGAGTCTTAATCTTCAGGATGAGGTATTCATACGGGGTACTTGAGGAGTGGCTGTTATTCCACTGTTTTGATTATGACGGTGTCGCCAATGTGTTACTTCTTCAGTTATCGCTTAAGTTTTAGTGATCATTTCTGTTTCAGTGATCGCTTCAGTTTTAGTGATCGCTTATGGTTCAGTGACCATTTCTTTTTCAGTGATCGCTTCAGTTTCAGTGATCGTCCCGTTCACTCAACTCAGCGGGGAGCCCGCGCGAAGCGCGGCCTCCCGCTAGTCATACTATTAATTTGGCTAATGTTTTGGGTATTTATGTATGTTATGTGGGTTGGTGCACGAAAGCTTCGTCAATTTTGCTTCAAAGGAGCGTAAATCACATGAAAGGTGTGTGACGATTCCGGGCGGGATCTAAACTATATTCAGACGAATCGGTTCAGAAATGCTGAAAAATAGCGAACATGTGCTCGGTTGACCCTGATAATTACAATTTGTTTGTAAGCGTTACTAAGTGGCGTGTATTCACGGTGGTACGTTGCGACGGGCCGGTTACGGCGTGAGACGCTAGCTGCGGTACGCAATAACAGGCGCCTTATAGCGAAAAATACAGCTCGGTGTGCATAACAATGTGGGTAAAAAGAAGGTAATAAGAAAGAAAAAAATTGTCAATAAACGTTCATGTTATTGCGCTTTGACTGTGATGGAAAGTACGGGTTAGGACACACGGGGAGTAGTTTTGAGAAGAAAAAGATTAAAATATACGGAAGTTGGTGATGGAAATATTGCGGTTTTAGTTGTTAGAAGAGATAAACCGTTTCTCAAAGCAAAATTATTGATCACCTGAGAGCCTGCGGTTTTAGTATTTAGAAAATGAACTACATTAGGGCTAAGGAAGGATATGCTGGAAACTACGGGAACTTCAGTTACGGAAAAAAATTACGGAAGTGACTATTCGCCAGACTAGTCGGGCGAATTATGTGTGCAATCTATTTACCGGATCAAACTTATGCGCGGCGCTATTTATATGTATATCTTCATATCACATATTGAGGATATGTAGGATTAAAATCAATCACCACCCACATCTTCCCTGTAGTTGTTTGGATAAGAGCATCGATTAAATTGCAGGTATACAGTTTCGAAAAAAAAAAAATTTTTTTTTCCAACCACATGGCCTTTTCCAAATAAATGTATTTCAATATTATTTTAGAGTAAAGAGAAATATTATAAGTCCAGTAGTGTGTCCGGTAAAAGATTCACAACAGTATGCGCCAGAATAGTACGGCGAATGCGTTTGCCAAAAATTACGCTCATGGGATGTTGTGACTCGATGGATAACCGCGAACGGGATCGTGAGTTTGAGGAATTATGAGAAAAAATGAGAATTTGATGGCTTTTTTAAGAAAAAAGGTTTAAAACGGAAACTAAACGGGATTAAATATCGGCATTTTATTATTTTTAAAAAGTCGTTGAAAGAATAAAAATATAGCAAAGGATATTCAGTTTTACGTCCGTTGTGCGATTTAGAGGGTTTTAATGCACGATTGCAGTAACATGTGCTCTGTGCATGTAAAATTCAGCATGTGCATGCAGATTTAGTGTTATACAGCCATGTCTGAGAAATCCAAGTTGTGAAGGTACTTTATCTTTTCTAAATCAAACACTGTTTACGTTTCCTTAGAAATTGGTAACTTCACGAGATACAAGTGATATATATAGGTATGTATACGTGAAATTCATTGAGTTATTAAAGTGTACAAATACATAATTTTGTGACGGGGGAGTTCTTAAACTCAGGAAGACGGGTAATTTATACGGGAGTTTGGAGGTTGGCGTGTACATCCCTGGTGTATTTCACGGTTTGATTGTGGTGGTGTTGCCCAGTTTGTCAGTTCTTTCAGAAAACATTTCGTGACCGGTCGGTTTCAGTGATCGCTTAAGTTTCAGTGATCGCTCCATTTCAGTGATAGCTCCCGTTCACTCAAACAGCGGGACTCCCGGGCGGGCCCGCGCGAAGCGCGGGGGCCTCCCGCTATAATCATATTCATTAATTTGGGACAGAACGACCAAAAAAATCGCGTATGTGCGTTCCTTGAACCTCGAAGCGTATGTTTCCCAATGCCCCTTGACAACAAAAAGCAATATAGCGCGCTTAAGGAGGGCGCAGTAGGGCGTAGCGGTCGTTAAAGTTGAATGCATGAACGCTTGTATCAAGCTTTCTGTGCGTACGTCAGTGTCCCAGAATTTAAAGAATACGATTTATAGTGATATCTAAAAAATGAAATCAAAAAGTCAAACGTCACAGGTCACTAATGGACAATTCTCACCGCCTCCACACAGTTTGCAAGCAAGCATCCCATTAGACTGGTATATTGTCCTAGTTGAATCTCCTTTTTTATTATGAGAGATCCTGGCGCTTGATAAAATAAGCATTGATTGGTGTATTTACAGTTCTTTTTCACCGATGTGCAATGCTAAATGATTGCCAACATTGATTATTGTTGCTAGGATGTCGGGAAAAGGGCATGAGGTCAACCTACCCTAGTTCAATAATTGATGGAATATGTCTTACATTATAAGATAATTTATTAAGAAAGTTAAGATTTCTGTACAAATATTTTTTCATCATACTTTGAAGAAATAGTTGAACTGATTACAAGTTACTATGATTTTATTTTAAAAATAGTACATTTGTTTTATGACATTATTATGAATATTAAATCAGGGAGTAACGAAAGAAACAAACGAATCAAAATGTCGGCTGCTGGAATGTTGCAGGTTTGTGATGGAACGAAAAAGTTAAAGTTAAAGATTTCCTTTTAAATTGAAACCTAAAGCTGACGTACCGTTGTAATTGATGATTGAACATTTGCACATATCTTGTTTGAGCCCCTAAATAGGACGTACATTTGACCCCCTTGCTTACTGGAAAAATAGATAGGCCAATGTCCCAAGACAAAGTTAGCACTTTCTCGGCAGCTGTTTAAACAGAATAAAGCAGCGTTAAACTAAGAATTGTATAGGCATATAGACCTTTATTTAATTGGAGCGCGTATTTTGGACGGAATAAAGCGGTTTAATGGAGTATGCGCTTTATTCGTAAGAAAATAAACCCCCTAAATATTGGAAAGTTGCATTTTTTGATTTACTCAGGTACTAAGTACTAGATGAGGCCTTACTATTACTTCACTCCCGATCAGTGTCCGATTTAGGAAATTATAAGTTACATCCACAATTAGACACTTTTCTTGAAAATAGGCTGAATTGCACAAACAATTACATGCACAGACAAAATTTTTACATGCACAGGGCCAAATGTTACATGAATTTGTGCAGAAAAACCAATATAATCGAACACTGCTCCCGATTTACCCCACCCGCATGTCTTCATTTTGCACTGGTCCATGAAACGGGTGGTATAACCATTTTATGTCTCGATTTTATACCACCTGCTCACTCCTTCCTTCTTCTTACCTTCTTTCTTACCCCCCAAAACTACTAAACCCCTCTTGTGGCTTGATAAGGACCCCAAAGAAATCCCCCTTTCTCGTCCTCCGGACGGGGTTAATTAAAATTACTTCTATACTATACTATATACTACTCCTGTATTACCCCCCTGCTATACTTTATACAGCATGTCTATGGAACGGGGGTTATAAGAGGAGTATACTATAAGCTTGACGCTAAGCGGCACTATATTATATACTCCTTTTATAGCCCCCTGGTGCTATCCTTATACAGCGATTGACTATGGAACGGGGGGTATCAGAGTCTAATATAAGGTTGACGCTAGCGGCCCTATATTATATACTCCTTTTATAGCCCCCGTTGCTATACTTCAGTACAGTTGATGTCTTGAGGAGAAGGAGAGGAAGGAAGGAGTGAGCAGGTGGTATAAAATCTAGAAATAAAATATTACCACCATTTCACGGGCCGTGAAGAAAATAAATAAGTCGGAACGGGGGGTATCAGAGTATAATATAAGGTTTACTTTAGTACAGTGATTGTCTATGGAACGGGGGGTATAACAGGAGTATGATCTAATTGCTTTCAATAGGTAACAAATTTATTAATTAAAACCCGTCCGTCGGACGAGAAAAGGGGATTTCTTTGGGGGTTATTTATACCAGCAAAAGAGGGGTTTAGTAGTTTTGGGGTATAAAGAAGGTTAAGACAAGAAGGAAGGAGTGAGGGTGGTATTAAAATCTAGACATAAAAATCTTCATACCACCATTTTCACGGGCCGTGAAGAAAAGAAATAAGTCGGACCGGGTGGGGTAAGATCTAGTTCCAGTTACTGAAACCAGAGGGCGCATTACTTAAAAAACACTGTACATATCATTGAACAGCCCTCTGGTTCCAGGAGAATTATTGCGTGGGAATGCACAGATAAGAAAGCAAGAATTCCACACCGATTTCGAAAACCAAAACCAAGTTAACCAAAAAATTTCCATGTTGTGATGAATCTCATATACCTACTTCCCATATGCTGGGGTTTCAGGCTTGAAAAACCACCACCAATTAACGATTTTGGACGTATTTGTATGAACAAGGCAGAATCACATTGTTCGTCTAACTCCAAACCATGAGCAGTGTGGGGGTAAAGGTCCAACCTGGTCAAACCAGGGTCATACACGTGAAAAACTTAAGAGTATGTATGAGTATTATGGGAGTGTTTGAACGCAACTTCAACGGTTAGCGGCGGTGTCGGGCCAGGACATGGTGAACGCGCGGTAGTATTACGGGTTTGACCAGAGTAACGTGATATCTTTCTCTGAATGGAGGGAGGTAGGGAGATTAGAATTTTTCAAGAGGCTATTTGGGCGGGTCCCAATTTAATAAACAGTTGTGTTTGCATCATGTCATATCCATTGCCAGGGAGCTGATCTAAGCCCACGGGCAATGAATTGAAAAGGAATCTAACATTTCTACTGGAGTGGATTGATAATTAACTTATCAAAAGCCCAATTTATAACAGGGGTGGGCTTATTTTTATAGAATGGAACAGTTACAAAACTCTGAATGCATCAAAAAAAAAAAATTTTTTCAATTACTTGTGCCAATGTTAGTGTAGTGTAAAAAACATAAATTAATTACTAACATTAAGGCTAATGGGGAAAGTTGATTCCCAGTTTCCCCCCCCTGTTTTCCACCTTCTTTTTTCATGAAGGAGGGGAATGTTCATTTATTCATTATTCAGTTTTATTATTGATGCCAAAGTAACTGCAGTTGATTGTTTTGAGGCACGATAAACCACATATGATGGACCAGGCTTTCATTAAATAAACTTTGGTCACATAGAAGTGCTTTGAAAGCAATTCGTTAAAATGTTGTTGAATAAAAACAGTTTTCTTGAATGCCCATTTTCCAACTTACAATACATACATGCAAACAAAGGAAAGCATGTAAGACAACCAGTGGTCTCTGGAGGTATATTTCACATAGATATGTAATAGTGCGTTTTGGGCACAAAATCTCATATATACACAAGTGGGTATATATACACTTAATCCTAGTTCACGCCAGAATTTGAAAGGATACTAGCATCGATCAATCGGTGGTTTAATAGAAAAAACACAACAGAAGTAGTAATGAGCCGGAACCAAAGTAAATGGTTATTGATCAAATGTGACGTTTCCGCTTCTTACCCCCCCCCCCCCCCCCCCCCCCACGTCATCGTAAATAGTGCTTAAAATGCATCCTACACAAATATTTGAATTTCAAAATTAAAAGTTAAAACAATATTTTTTGTCTTAAACAGTTGGAAAATAGAAATAATGAATTATTGGAAATAATGAATTATTTGATCGGCATTCTTTCTGACCGGAGTCGGGAAACGATAGAAAAAGAAGGGAAAAACGGGGAATCAACTTTCCTAGCTAATGGATACACACTAACTGCCGGGAATTGGGCATGGGGAAGATTAAATGCTGTGTTATTTTTTTTTTTTTGTGGGGTTTTGTGCTGTGCTGCATCTTGAACATGATCATAATGAAAGGTACTGTAAGATTGGGATGAGTTCTTTTTGGCCCCCACTATAAATTCCTGTGACAAACCAGTGCAAATATTGTATTGGAAGAATGCATTGTGGGAAGAAACACTGTCCCTCCTCTTATTCCCCCAATGAAACTGACCATTTGTAGACTGCCTAGTGCCTAAGGAGAAGGATTCAAATTTGTCCCCTCAGAAAATTCCTCGCCACACATGCTCCTTCCCCCTACCACACCCCCACCCCAAGGTCTGGTTATGCCACTGTTATTTATACTGTCAGATCAGGCACTATAATTTTGTTATTTTATTAGCAATGATAGCTGCAATTCACAAATACATTGCGCGATATGGCGATGCCCATTTTATTTTTGTAAACGACTGGTAAAAGATACACGTTCAATAATGATACGAACGTCATAGCACGTTCAGTCTGCACTCCAACAAGATCCAATGAGCGCGTTTATTTTCGAGTTCAATAACTGACAAGTCGTCGATACGCATGCGTCAAAATTGGATGTCAACAACTGAGTGAAAACTTCTCTCGAGAAATTCTGAAGGCCCTTATATTTACATAAATTTTATCGCCCTGGAAGGACATCAAAAAATGAATGGTACAGGTTGATGGACGAGTATCTAGAGCACACAACTGGAGTGTTATTTGGACAATATAGTTTTTTGGTAAGTGTACAGCAGTATGAAAAGGCGTGAACTTCGCAAATTTCGACTGTTCTGGTTATATGTACATTTCCCGTTTACCGGAGGTACCAAAACCAGAGGTCAGTAGATGATAACGAGTAGTGTTAAAAGATAATGTTGACCTCTGGTTTTGGTTACCAGAACTAGGGTAAGATCGGGAGTGGCAATTTTAAATTTTAGGAACTAGTTTTAGTATTTTGACGGAATAAAGTGCAATTTAGTGGAGTATGCGCTTTATTCCGTAGCATTCGCCATTAAAAACGACCCTAAAATAGGAAATTGACAAAAAATCAAATAAGAAAAAGAGAGACCTATGGTATAACCAATTTAGCCATTAACTTTTAACCCCCCGTCATTTATTACGGAATAAAGCCCAATACTACTATATGATGCGGTTTATTCCGTATTGTAGGTATGTGAATGCGACTTGTCGTCAAATTTGCCGGAAATAGGCCCGGGAAATGGGCTTCCTGCACCACCTGGCTAATCAGGCGAATTGGTCTTAGTGCTAGTAGTGCGCCATCAGTAAGAGGATGATACCTGCACCGCCTGGCGACATCTATACGTATATGCGTAGCAGTTTCTTTTTTCAGTGAGTAGGGGGTCAATAACGTCACGGGTGGCCTAACAAGACATTCCCTAACATCTTTTACATTTTCCTTAACAAGAACATCTGTTGATAAGATAAGCGACCAACTCCTCTCTCTCCGTTTGCTTGCCCAGCCAGGGCCTAGCCTAGGCTAGCCTAGACTCAGCTCAGCTAGGAACAACCAGACACCCTGCCGTTGGTGGCGACATTCAGCTCAATTTCAACTTGAGTAGTTTTTTTGTGGTGTTGCTATACTCTGGGCCATAATTTATTGGACATAACAAACGCACGCGTTGCTCGTTGTGCGTACTGCGTCTACGTGTAACCCGATGCCATGCGCCGTTTTGCCGGGAAAGCGGGCGTACGTTCTAAACTGTCCAAGAAATTATAGAAGCGGCTAGGGGCCGACCAGGTAACCTCGTCGATCAAGAAGATTATGGTATGTGTGCACTTTATTCCGTTAATGTTTTTATTTAAAGACACTATCAGTGATTTGCTAAATCAGCAAATTGAAAAAATCATCAAAAATCAGATTTTTGCATGTATGTAACAAGTACAGGTATCCTAACATACCCTGCAAATGATAAGACCAGAAAAAAAAAAAAAAAAAAAAAAGACATTCAGCTCAATTTCAACTTGAGTAGTTTTTTTGTGGTGTTGCTATACTCTGGGCCATAATTTATTGGACATAACAAACGCGCGCGTTGCTCGTTGTGCGTACTGCGTCTACGTGTAACCCGATGCCATGCGCCGTTTTGCCGGGAAAGCGGGCGTACGTTCTAAACTGTCCAAGAAATTATAGAAGCGGCTAGGGGCCGACCAGGTAACCTCGTCGATCAAGAAGATTATGGTATGTGTGCACTTTATTCCGTTAAAATGTTTTTATGTTAAAGACACTATCAGGTGATTGCTAAATCAGCAAATTGAAAAAATCATCAAAAATCAGATTTTTGCATGCTATGTAACAAGTACCAGGTATCCTAACACACCATGCAAATGATAGGACAGAAGCAAACCTAATAAGGGACAGAATCGCGAGATTTTAGTCATTACTGTCCGTTCGGACAACTACTACAACATGTAAGTGAATGGAGAATCTATCTTGGAAAACTGCCGTTTTCTTCCTTTTTCTGTCCAAATATACAGCTGGAAAAGGTAACTTATGAGAATTCTTACAGACTTATCCTTCAATTTGAAGCTATTCCTGCAAATTTCAAAATTTTTGCAAACACTGATAGTGTCTTAAGCTTATAACACAAAACAACTTCTCACGGATCTGTTTCGTGGCGTGCATCTATAGTCGCTCGTCTCATAATCAAAGGCCTAGGGGTCGAATCACTACTTCTGATGCTAAATTTTGTCTCTAATATTTGGGAAACTTAGAGATTGCAATGGAAACTTTTAGAGTTGGCTAAACTGAGTGCACAGTAAAGTCTAAAAGGTTACCTGGTCGGCCCCCTAGCCGTTTGTGAAATTTGAGCCAGAGTGAGCAGAGATAGGAGTTAGTCCATAAATGGTGACTACAGCATTGTTTTTTTTTTAGACATTTATTTTAACATTGGGTCATTATCAATCACTGAAGTGTAGTCACAAAAGTATGTGTAATTGGTTAGCCATTTAACCACCACCACATTTAGTATAAAAAATAACAAACCTCCAAAATCATTAAATTTACCTGGGGGATTTTATCTTGACGACCCTTCTACTATGTGTAGAATTATCATAAATAAAAGTATTTGTCAACATTAAGTATGAAATTCTGAGTGAAATTGATTGTCCCAATCTGACCAGCACCAAACTCCTCAAAAAGTAAAGTGTAAAGAAATGCAAATGATATCACTTCAAAAAACAATTACCTCTGCATATGTTCAGTCTTTAAAACTGGATAGAAGAGATAGTAATGATAATTACTAGGTGATGGATTGAGGTGATATATACATCATTTTGGTTGGCATATGCTGATTGAAACTGATTGGGAGGGGGAGGGCAATTAGAATTGTTAACTGGCTACCCAATTACACATAACTTTTGTGACTACACATTCAGTGATATGATAATGACCAATGTTAAAATAATGTCAATGTTAGTAGTCACAATTATTGGGGCTGGAGTCTAGGTTTCAAATAATTCATGGTTAAATTGTACAACTTCCACTTAACACCCTAATTTGGTGCAATTTAGTTATTGTGCCTTCTGTTCACTGTCCATGCCAAAGAAAGGCCACCATTGTGTTGAACAAATCCTTGTCATTGTATCCCTGTTCACTCATCCACACAAAACCAAAGACCATCTTTGGCAAAAACACACGGCCAACTTTCACTTAGTCTTTCAGTGAGCAATAGTCAGGCAGTTGCAGATGGTGGTCACAAGTTTTGGAGCCTATCCTGTGCTGAAAAAGAAGTCATTTTAAGGACACATTTTCACTATAACTTGGTTATTTCCTATTAAGTAACCAAACTCTCCTACTACTACAAATTATATATTCTGTCTACCAACATAATTTGAATTTGGATAAATTGTTATTTTTTCTGATCGTTCCGACCTAGCTTCCAATCATGCACTACAGTTGACAAGTATACATTTTGAAATAGAGTACATCCAATTGAAATTCTTTTCATGAAAAGGTGATTATAACTTAAAAAATGAGGGGTCAAACAAATCTGTAGGCAAATATTAGCGAGATAAGGGCAATAGTGTTCGAGGTTTTTCTCAAATTTAGATTTTTAGTGACCGGGATGGGAATTGTCAATTCGCTGCCATTGAATACTATACAAAATGTATGACAAGGCTCATTTTTTACAACATGGAGAAAGGATTTTCTTTATGTAGGCGCATATTTTACAAAATTCTGCTGCATGATTGTTTGTGTATCAAAGATTAGGATTATTTTTTGTTTTCCCTTCATTATAGAGTTCATAATGAGGTAGCTCGTTCCGTAGCGTTGCACGTCGTCCGTACCTACCTCCTACAATGCTACGCACGGGAGTGTATTGAAAAAGCCGGGGTGGGTGCGCAGCGGATCCGATGCGGAATAAGCAAATTCAGAATCAGTACAAAAACAGCACTTATTGAAAATCTTTACCTTTGATGTAGTCCTAAATTATATTTATATTATACGCACGTTGTTTCCTTGACTAATTTTCCATTCATGGTTAAAATCTGATGATTTTGAAACGGTGATTTCTTAACCGTTAAAAATCCCAATTTAAACATAGCAGTCGCCCCACTAGATCAGTGAGTCGCCCCTGGATTGTTCCCGGTTTATTTTCTTTAGAATAGGCACGAGCACGCTTATTTTCGCCGATTACCAATAATTACGAACATACACCCGGACGTGGGAGACGACTGTGTTTAGCTATTAATTTGTTCAAGTTTTCGGTGCTTTTTAGGGTCAACATTTCACGGATTTAAGCATGAGCTGTGCACCGTTTGTATTTTTAAAATCGAGCTATTAGGGATGCTAAGACATCAAAGTTTTCATATATGGATGGATTTTGTGTCATAAAGGACTGTAAGTATACCAAAATTCTTGACTTTGTGGCACGGTGGACCCCGGTGTTTGAATGAACTACCGCTCTGGCTTAGGGAGAGAAGATAGTAGGGGCTATCGTAGCGGAAAATAATGAGGGTTTAGGGGTTCAAATTTCAAAATTTCTCATTTTCCCCATAGCATAGGATTACACAGTTAAGAAGTTCACTTCGATCACAGGTTTTGGTTTGAAGGGAGCCCTCTATTGAGAGAATATGGTTATTCTTATCATAGCCTGGGGCGAAGCCGGGGATTAGTCCCAATAATTGTGACTACACATTTGACATTTATTTTAACATTTTGGTTGCATATGCTGCTTGAAACTGATTGCAGATGTGAGTGCAGTAGAATTGTTAACACATAACTTTTTGTGACTGGGTCATTCCACCAAGTTGGGTCGCACTTTGTGACATTACAAGGAATATGTAAAATACATTTTTAAGTACATAATTTCAGTGTCATTGCATTTTAATAGGGCAGGGGTTCTCAATTATTTTAGCTGAAGGGCCAGAGAATGCTGAACATAATTGAAAGTTCCCTACTTGAGGGCCAATAGGGTTAATATCTGAAAAACATCATTTCATTTTACCAAAGCATAACACAAGAAATACTTTGGAGTAATTTTTCATCAAATGTATATCTAACTATATGTTTAGTAAGCGATTAAGTTTGGAACTGCTGTTCGGACGTAACAGTGGACACCATGCATGTTTTTAAAATATAACTTTTACAATGAGCAGTACATGATCAATCCTTTTAATATTTCTACATTATTGGTTGATACACATTTGATGTAGGGACACTTAGACACTTTTTATCCATATACTTTGCAGTGACACAAGAAAATGTTTCAAAATTGTGCAGACGTAACAGTGGACACCACGCCCCAAATAACCACAATATCCTCAGCTAAAACAAAAATAACTTAATTGCTCTCACTGTGAATGGTTTAATGTTGTGAACTGTATTATACAAGTAGTGACTGTACGTCAATTTTGATGGATTTTAAGGTAAATTAGTAAAATTTCGGATGCATCTAAAATTGTACTAAAAGTGGACACCACCTGTTACGGGGAACACCTCATTTTTGATGGGTCATACTATGCATTTTGGGATAAACTATGGAAGTCCAAAACGGATGACCAAATGACATGACACAGGTGAAAGGTCATACACGTGCGACCCAATTTTGTAAACATTCTTAAAGCCCATGATATACTTCCAGTCGCAGTGAGCGATTTCTGCTCATGAGCATGCGTAACACTTGATCTTGGGGCAAAGTCCGGTATTGCGCATGCCAGTCACTCGCTTCGACTGGAAGTATATCATAGGCTTCAGGTAGTTCCAAATGGCAATGATTGTAACCTCAGGTCTGACGTTATTTTTATCACTGGACGTTATCGTATCTCTGACCTGAGGTTACAACAAGATGCTCGTAGTTTCGAATCCGTTTCACAGTGTGGTGTGAAAAAAGGGTTCCCACATCTCAAAATTACCACTTGTGACGTACTTACGATGCTCTGAACTAAAAATCAGCTACGGATGTGTTCTTGAGTATGCTAGTTTTCCTTTTGCACATTGGATGTTAAAATCAGACGTGTTCGTGGTCCATTATTTTAACATTTTTGTCGTTATTCCTCCATGTATCTGGTGTGAATGAAATCTCGCCATATTATGTCCACATTTAATGCATGCTCTTTGCACCAAGACTTATCGATGTAACTATGGATCGATTATTCATGACAGATAGGTATCATAGTCTCTATTCCAATCATGGTTAAAACAAGACGTTATCAAACATTGTGCGCCCGATAGAGGTCAGTATCATCAAGCATGTCAAGAGACTAATTTTTTGTTGATCAACAAAAGCACGTTTTCACCACTGACCTTTACATCTTCACCCTTGACCCTAGTTCTGGTAACCAGAACCAGAGGTCAACATCTTTTAACACTACTCTTTTATCATCTACTGACCTCAGAGGTCAGTAGATGATAAAAGCTCAAGCTACTCAAAATCTTCCCTGAAGTCAAGCTTGTCAAGTTCATAATGCTGCTCATCCAAGACAGATCTTTCGTCCTGGAGACATCAAATGGGCAATGCAGTAGAAATTGCAAACTTCGGAATGGCATTCCAAGAAGGTGTTCCACAAGGTTCTGTCCTGGCACCCAGTCTTTTCAACATTTACATCTCAGATATGTCAAAGGGGGATAATCCCCTTTGATTGATAATACCCCGGGGATTGTTCGCAATACTCCTATGCAAACGATACGGCACTTGGAATTAGCTACTCACTGTAAGCCAATTCTTCCACCGATGGAACTGAAAATCGGCAACCCAAGACTGTCAGCTCTGTTTGTCACCTTGCAAATCGATGCCGCAAAAGAGGAACAAAATCACTTCGAGATGGAGATAAACTGTCACCCGACCCAACACCGAACTTCAAAGGATCAAGCTCTCCAGAAGTCGATGAACCTCATAGCCATTGCCTCCCCACCACCAACACCCTTAGAGGATCAGAGAGTTCCAGATCACTTTGCTACCAATCTATGAACTGCCAGTGCGCATCCCTATTGATCATACTGGATCAATGACAGATGGTCTGAGCAATGGCATCGCTGGGGATCTTCGCACCCGCTCCGCTGGTGGAAATTTGCGTTCACTGCCGCTGTGCGATCTCCTGTGCTCGCTTCGCTGGTGGATGCAACTCCACGGAGGAGTTCTGCGCCAGGAGTACGTAAAAACGAGAGACTAAATAACGAGTGCAGAAAGCCGTCAGCGGAAGCGTGCGCACAGAAGATCTGCCCGCGGAATGGTGGGTCATTATTTTTTGCATTGAAACAAAATTTGTGTATGACACCCACTATTACATTTGAAACAAATGTTATTAAAAGTTAATTATATTTGACCAAGACCAGTAGAGAGAGCGCCAGAGCTCCGCCAGCGGAACGAGCGCAGTTGATCCACAAATGGAGCGAGCGCAAGAGATTCCATCCAGAGGCCAAGTGAATGAAAGATCCACGAGCGGAGCGCACGCAGAAGCTCCATGGGCATTGTATGCACCTGGAGGCAGTACAATAGTTACTAGTTACGTAAATCGAGCGCAGATACTCCACCAACGGATTTTATGTGCTCGAGCGCAGAATTTTTCCCTCACTAAATAGTGACGGAGGTGTTCCCTGCGCCGATACTCCGCTAACAGAGTTTCTGCGCTCCAGTAGTGAATCACATACATACATGCGAGAAAGGGCTGTGACCTTGATAGGAAAGCAGGGGTTCAACCTCACCAGAATGGCAATTGGACGTTACAAAGCACTTCCTTAATCTAAAAAATTCACAAAATGCGCTGTGGCGAGCCACAAAAAATTAGACAATCATAGATGACGGAGGTCTACAAGTCCTCAAGGGAATTCCAGGCCTGATCAACTGGATGATGAAACTATCGCTGGTTAAGCAGGACAGATCTGCCACTGTGATTTGGACTAAACACAAATGAACGAACGAGGCAACAAGGAGTATGTCCAAAACTAACGATGTCCACGGAATAATAACGGACTTCTACCCACCCCATGTTGCGTACCCCCCCCCCAATGCAACTTAGTTTATGAACGATCCCTTACTGCCAAAGAAGAAATCAGCAAATTCGCCATGGTCAGTTACTTAATCGCTTGTTTACTTCACAAGGGGTCCGACTGCTGTGACGCTCATGTTGTGGAAATGCAACATGCACCCTATTGGTGATATCAATTCCACTGGCAATTACAGTGTGTGTGGGGGTCGTCGTATGCTGTGTTGTCTGATGAACTGATGCATTATGGCAGCGGGATTTTTTTTCTGATCAGTGACTCCTTTCCAAAACAAAAATATAGCACATGCTTGATATCGAACAGGTCCCCGCTGAGAAACACGGGTTCTAGAAGTTTACCCTATTTTTTGTCATGCAATGGATTAAGATGAAAAATTATAGTATAGGGGAAATGTCATGAATTTTGTTTCGGTTTTTATACAAATCTTG